>CABHPP010149719.1:6544-17105 GCA_902168425.1 Peromyscus attwateri
CTTTCTTTCTTTCTTTCTTTCTTTCTTTCTTTCTTTCTTTCTTTCTTTTTTTAGAAGTAGAGTCAGTTTGTTGATAAAGAAGAAAGGCTCTCTAGAAGACAGAAGTTGGCTAGCAGAAAAGGAAGTGAGTGTGAGCCTCCTGAAGCCTGGGTTCTGAACTGGCCTCCCTTTATCTTCCTGAGTGTGGACTGTCCATGCATGTTTTTATGCGCATTTACAGGTGTATGGGCACATTCTAGTATCAGAAAGCAGCGTCCTCCAGAACCTGCCACTGTTCTGTTCTGGACTGTGGCTGCAATCTGTCTGTTTGGTAGAGTCAGAGCCCCACGAGAAGACTCTGAGAGCTCATTGCCTGAAGTTGTGGAAATGAAGCCTGGGCTGCATTTTGAGACCACACGATGCTGGCGATCTCAGCTATGAGATCTACCTCTGCCATAGGAAGCAGAGTAACCAGAAGTATGCATATGAGAAGTTGCAGAGGAAACGAGCCATCTAAGCCTTTGATGTCCCAGTCATCAGAGACAGGGCTGCAGGATTTGGTGTTTCCTCTGCTGGTTTTTAGCTTTGTTTTGGTCCAATCTTTCCGCACCATGTCCCCCTTCCTCTCCTTTAGAATAGCAATGTGTGTTCACGTTTGCTTTCTTAATGATTCAAAGTGGAGTTAGATCCTTCAAGATTTCCCTATTTCTCCTGATGGTGAATTCAGTTTTTGTCCAATGTGATCAGTCACATGCTCAGAAGCCACGTGCCAAATTTATGTCTTTGTGAACTCTGGATAGGCAACATGTTCATTAGGAACAGGAGACCCGCTCCCCAATCAGCATATATTAAACAGCAAGGCCGATTGTTCACTGTGATTCGGGAGATTATAAAAGAGAAAAAAAAGCTCAACAATCCTTGGAAAAGAGCATTTCAACCAAATGGCATGACGGACAGCTATTCTCCTCTGCTCACCACTGAGACCCTGGGAACTGGCATATCGGTGAGACACGAGTTTTCATTTTCCCCTCTCCCATCTTCCTCAATCAGAACATCTGCTAAATTACTACCTGGTTTAATTTGTGAGTGTGCAGATGACCAAATTCCATTATTTGTTTTCACGTGCATAATCACATGGGCAGAGGTATATGCAAACCACTGCACACACATGGAGGCCAGAGGACAGCTTCTGGAGTCTTTTCTCTGTAGTGTCCAGGGACTGAACTCAGGCCATCAGACCTGCGCAAAAGCACCTCAAACCTGTGTGTCACCTCATTGGCCCACGAGTTTGAATTTCTAAAATTTCTCAAGTCCAAGGATTGCACAGCTCAGTAACATTTTCATCATTTGTACAACCCTCTTGACAAGCACACATAGTAAAGGGGATATAATACCATCCACAGCCTGCTCCTTGGGGCCTAAAAAGAACCCAAGGTCCTTTTCTTCTTTACACCCTGATAAAATAAAGTTGAGAACATGAGATTCTAAATAATGCTACTCTCTGGGACCAGCTGGCTTATGGATAGAGGGTGTGACGGCTAATCTTCATCATCCCAACTGGACTTGGGATCACCTGGGAGACACACTTCCAGGCATGTCTGTGAAGGTGTCCAGAGAGGTTCCCTGAGGAGAAGACCCACCCTGAAGGTGACCTTGGGCTGGGGTCTTGGACTGAATAAAAGGGGGAAGAAGAAAGTCAACTGAGTATCAGCACACATCTCTCTCTGCTCTGCGCCTGTGGATGCAATGTGACAGCTGCCTCTCATGCCTGCCGCCCCAGCTACGGCCAGTCTCGCCACCTCGCTTTCTACTCCACGACGGACTGTGAGCCATCACAGGAGACAAAGTCATCCCTTATTCTTGCGGGGTATCTGCCACAGCTATGAGAATTCTGGGGCCATCCTAGGGTCACACTGCCCACGCCGATGAAGGCATCCCATTACCTGCTCGTATGTACACCTGATGGACCTGCTGCTGCTGCTTCTTCTTAATTCGCGAGTACTGCCGCTTCAGGGCGTTGATGTCCGTGGTCATCCGTTCCATCATCATACTGTTGAACGCCGCGTGGTATTCGCTCCGACAGGAGTTGATGGCTCCCGGGCTCAGCTCCGCAATGTTGTTGGACCTCAGGCTCTGTTCCTCACTCACTTCTGCACCGCGGGGAAGGAACACAGGGTCAGCGGAGCGGAACCGAGCCCATGGGAGCAAATCACCCCACATCCGGTGTAGTGCCTTAGCCTCCGAGAAATCCTAAGCCAGGAAACCACCCTCTAGAATTCACCCAGCACTTGCTTTGATTTGCTCCAGCCCCTCCCTAACGAGCCTGCGGGTCTGAAACGGGCTCTGAGGAGCATTGATTTTGTGGCCACTTTCTCCATGATGTAGACATAAGATCAGCTATCTCCAGGTAAAAATCAATACCACTTTCTAAAAATCCCTCAGAAAAATACAGTACCAAGACGTCCTATGGTAATCACTGTGCAGACGTCCTCACATCTGCATAAGAATGTAAAAGGGATTAACCATTCGTAGGCTTTACTATTCATTTTTAAAAACAGCATCTTTTATAAATGTGTGAGACTTTGGAGCACTGTGCCAGAAGCAAATCCTTTTGCACCTTTAACAAGCACGTTCTGATCGTTTGCCATGGATGTTATGTTTGATATAGTTCTGACCCCGTGACATCTACAACTAGAACTTTCCCTTCGGTAAAATCAAGATTACATCCCAAAAAGAGAGACCATTGCTCTGGTGAGCATGTGCACCCACAGGCTCACTTGGTGACCAGAGAGAAAACCAGACTCCTCTAAAGCAATATATAAAAGTGAGTCTGGGAACCAATGGAAGAAAGAGATATTTCAGCTGTGCTAATATCTGCTGAGTCTATCTCCTGCAAAAATCTGGGCATCTTGTGAATTTACTTCAATTGTTACTGAAACCGCTTCTCTAAGGAAAAGAAAATTAAAAGAATGGGTAAGCTGAACAAAATCACTAGAAAGCACGATTTATGAGAAATTGATGGCCACTCTGCTCTATAAATGCACAGAAAGAAAAACTGACCATAGGCTAAGACCAGAGATTCAAAACCTTTAGCCCTGGGGGGATGGCTCAGGGGTTAGGTGCACTTGCTGCATAATTATAAGACCAGAGTCCAGATCTCAGAACACATGTATATAGCTCAGAGACACACAAATATCTGTAACTCCAGCTCTGAGAGATCTGACAACCCTCTTCTGGCCTCTGCATGTACATAGGCATCCACACATATATGTATGTATACAGGCAGACAGAGGAGGTAGAAGAGAAAGGAAGGAAAGAGATAGACAGGCAGGCAGGTAGGCACGTCAAACATGGGCCTTTTAAGAGACGTGAGAGCTTTAGGAGATGTGAGAGCTTTTGGAGATGTGAGAGCCGTCCTCAAGGGCTGGAGAGACGTCAGGTAGCGAAGGAGGTAAACTCCCTCTGCAGCTTCTCAAGGAAGAACTGTTCAGAGCGGTAGCAAGCCAAAGCTAAGGGGAGAAGCTGGTCGTGTCTTGTGAAATGATGAGTTTCTTGTCATCGAGCCATAAAATACTCAGTCCTAATGTAGAAGAGAGCCAGTCTGCAGGGAACTGAATTGAACCCCAGGAGGATGTACCAGGTATACGCTCTACTCCAGGCAAAGCTGAACCCGGACAAGCGGAAGCGAGAGTTAGCATAAAGGGAAATGAAAGTGGTTCTGTGTGGGCAACACGAGATACAGACAGGCCCTGCCAAAAGATAAACCCACAGAGAAAATATATTTATAAAGACCATGAATGGTGGCAGTCAGTCAGAATCACTCAGGCATCTCCATGCATAGTCCTAACGCCCTTGTTTGAGTGAACCAACACTCTACCATGATACAAAGGAAGGGCCCCCCGCTTTACCTTTAATCTGCTTCTGGTACTTTTGCAGTTCAGGTGCCAGGAGCCCACTGAAAGGTCCAAGGCATCCCACGGCACTAGCAATGGCATCCTCATCATCCGGGTCATTCTCCTCATCACTACCTCTGGCCTTCCCATGTCGCCTTGGAAACATAAAGGAAGAAAAGGAAATAGAGAAAATATTGATTTTTTTTTTTAAGGAATAGGATTTAAAAGCCGTGTGTGTGTGTGTGTGTGTGTGTGTGTGTGTGTGTGTGTGTGATTTGTAAGTTTTCCTTTGGTCCCTGCCAATTTTTTCCTGGGTCTTGCCCCATCTAATTGCCATAGGTCAACTCTGTTACCAGTTCCTTTTATATTCTCTAGTTATCTACATACAGACAAACAGACATAACTGTATTATGTTATGTATAATATAAATTATAAAAAATAAGATAAATTATAATATAAAATATAAGATCATATAAATCTGAGAATATACATCTATCCTTCTGCACCTTGCTTTTAATCACATAAAATATTTTAATATTCACGTAGAGCGTCCTTGGTCTTTTTCACAGCTGTGTTATATTACACAGCCCATGTTAATGAGCCAGGCTGCTAAGGATGCCCACCTGAGTGGTTCCCAGTATTACACTATTATAAAAATTATAATGTGTTTCGCATATGTAAAAATAAATCTGTGGTCAAAATCATAGATAGAATTGCTGAGGAAAAGGATACACACATCAGTATTGGGGACAAATACTACCAGATTGTTACAAAGCCTGAATAACCTCTAATAAATAATGTGTAAAAGTGTCTGTCTTCATCGGTGATCTTTTCCAGTGGTGGATATCGTATGCTATAATACCAACCTACCAGGCAAGATATGCCCAAACATGGCATGACAGACATAGGTGTAATCAATTGCTTTCTCTTTGGATTTTAAACCTGCTCCACAGGCGGGAATTTGTGCCTGGTACTGTGCACCTGGTCAAAGCCTATGGCTAGGGAGGTCACAGGCCCTGCAGGGTGGGAAGTGGGGGGGGGGGGGCGCTTACCGCTGCTGTTTTGGTAAATGGTCACATGGTCAGACTGCTTTCTAAATAGTTATATGTATGCCCATAGATATGTGCTGCTGTCAACCATGGTCAGGGAAGTTTCTTTTGGCTGTGGACAGCAATTAATGCAGAGGCCCCACAACTGTTCTAAAGTGCTGGGGACGGGTGACTGCTGAGGGCTCAGACCTAAATGGGACCTTCGAGTCAGCTCCTCTCAGAGAACATTGCGGAAGATGGGGAGGAGAGAATGTCAGAGGTGGGGGATGGGGAGGGGTGTTGTGAAATGCTGTCTTCTAGACAGGACGTGGAAACTGCATCCACAAACGCACAGCGGGCGTGGCCGCCTGCAGGAGACCTGCAGGATGTCAAGCCAGGCACAATTCCAGCAGAGGTGGGAGGGGAGCTCATGAAGTCCCCACCCCTTGCTGAGGAACCAGTGGCAGTTAATGGCCGCCGAGGAACGGAGAGCCATTTTTCTTTGGACATGCAACCACTGATGAGTTGCCATTGTTCAGATGCTTGGCCCCACACCCGTGTGCATAGGGACAACACTAATTCAACTCGGGGGGGGGGGGTCCCTGAAAAAAGAGAGGTCATTAAATTGGGAGGGGACTTTTGGGGGCCCAAGGGGAGTTGGCGGAGGGAGGGAGAAGTGGGTGGCTATGGTTAAAATACACCATATACATGCATGAAATTCTCACGGAGTAAACAAAAATGCATTTTTTTAAAAAGCTATCCGCGGGTAAGTATTTAACCTAATTCAAACACTGCACGTGTATTAGATATGTATTGAACACGAAATGGAACTCCATTTTTTAAAAAAACAAGTTTTCACAGCCTTCCCAACAGAGGGCATTATCGAGCGAGCGTCTGAATTTGTCCTCTTCTGACAGGGAAGGACAGGCCAACGAACGCACTAGAGTCCCTTGTTTTAAGCTGGATTTCTCTTAGAGCCAGTGACATTGCCCTATGGGCTCGTCTCCATCCTCTGACTAGCATGGTGGCCATCTTTTATTAATTTTTTTTTTTTTTAAATCCATGTACTAGAGATACTCATCTCTATTTTGTAGAAGTTAGAAATGTATTTCCGAAAATGTTTTTCAGTCTGGTTATGGAGAGCCTGTTCCCTTTTGGTCTAGGTCATGTAGGAAATTATTTTAATGTACGTAAATCTAATTTTTTCCCCTCCATTTCTGAAATGGTTAGTCAAGTAGTAAGTTTCCCTCCATTCCAAAGAAGGAGGGGAATTCTTTCACTTTTTCTTCTGCTAAGTATTTTTCTTTCTATCTTTCCCTTTTTGCCACTTAACATTTTCATCCACATGGAATTAATTCATCCGGATACGTGGTATAAGGGGGTGAGGCTTTCCTGACTGTGTGTCACTGGGTCATGCCCATTGGTTTTCTCTGCCAAATTTTCATATGCTAGATTGTGTGTGTGTGTGTGTGTGTGTGTGTGTGTGTGAGAGAGAGAGAGAGAGAGAGAGAGAGAGAGAGAGAGAGAGAGAGAGAGAAAGAGAGAGACAGACACTTTCTGGCTTTTTATAAAGAGTATTCTAAATCAGGCCATGCGTCGATTGGTATACCAGTTCCACACTGTTTAAATTACTGAGACTGTAAGTACTTTACAGCTTTAAATACGCTGTAGGTTTGTTACATTTCCCTTCAGTTCATGTCCCAACTTGTTTGGAGAGCACTTTGAAGAGCTCTCTTGAATCTAAGTCTATAAACCTTTGGGAGAGAGTCATTCAGATTTTAAGTACCAAGTTAGTTTGCATATATTTGAGGGCTTAATAAATATCAATTTACGATAACAAATCAAGATATTAAGTCTTCCATCATGTAAACACGGAAAAAAAATCCCACTTACCCGGGAACTGAAGTGGGTTTGATCGTGGCTGGGAATGGTGTAATGTTGTAGGTATACTTTTCCCTCAGCTCTGCCAACTGTGGGAAAGGGAACGGAGCCATCGAGTAAACAGTCTGAAAAACAAAAGGGAAACTGCCAGGTCTTAAAGGGTGACCTAACAACTCGCGTCAGTCCTGTGTTAAAGTCGTGAATGTCCCAACGGGGTTGAAGCCAAACAGACAGATTGCTCCTCATGGGACACCTGGGAGAGACTTCTACTTGGAGAAAGACAGAAGTGTAAAGCAGAGATGGGAATGTAGTTCCGGCAACAGAGTGCTTGCCTAGTTTGTCTGAAGCCCCGAGTTCGATCCCCAGCACCACATACACATAGCACGGTGGTACAGGCCTGTAATCCCAACACCCGGGAGGGAGAGACAAGAGGATCGGGTTATCCTTAGCTAAGTAGTACATTTGAGGCCAGACTAGGCTATATGAGAGCCTATCTAAACAAAATAAAATGAAGCCAGAATATTGCAGATTGGGTATTATCATCTCTAAGCCTTGATGCAAAGTGCTCCAAAATCTGAGACATTCAGAGCACCGACATCGTGTCTAAAAAAAATAAAAAGTCCACATCTGACCTCTGTAATGGGTCACAGACAAAAAATCAGGATATAAAAAAGAAAAAAAAAATCAGGATATACTCAAAATATGGTATACTACTACCTTCAGATACAAGTATGAAGATCATACGACATAAACGTAAATTTTATGTTTAGGCCTGTGCTCCATACCCAAGATTCCTCACTGCAGACATGCAAACATCCCCCAAACCTGAGCTATTTCTAGCCCAAGCCCTTCCAATAAAGGACATTCAGCCGGTACTGATAAACACAAGTGGCCGTCTCTACAAGGCAGCCGGCTGCACACAGCTGAGAACTCCCAATGAAGAGCTCGGGTAGAGAAATCCGGGCATCTAGCATCTGAGAGTGCATTAGCTCCTGTGACATCTGTACCAAAGAACCCACATATGCCCTAAGGCCTGGCTTGTTTCAGGGGTTTTGATAACGTCCGAGGGCATTCAGATCAGCTTTCTGAATAAAATTAAGTTTTGAGGATGACCTTGTGATTGACAGCAAGCTTTCCCCCAAAGATACCACCTTTGCAAAAGCCCATGAGTGAACTCTAAGTGAAAACCGCTAGCTGTTATTTTTTTAAAGGGAAAAGAAAAGACAACGGCAAGTTAAAAGCACAGGCTGTAAAAGAAAAAAAAAAATCTATAAATCCAAACAAGGGAGCCGGGTGTGGTCGCTCACACTTCAATCCCAGCACTTGAGAGGCAGAGGCAGAGGGATCTCCGTGAGTTCGAGGTCATCCAGTCTACACAGGGAGTTCAAGACAGCCAGGGCAACACAAAGAAACCCTGTCTCAAAAAGTGGGGAGGGGCAGACCAAATTCTTACACCAGCATTTCAAAACTGCATATCTTCCCATCAGCATGGAGAAAAGGATTCTGTTGACTCTCTTACTCCGAAGTTTTAATCGCTCCACACTCACTCATTCAAAACCCCTCGGTTTTCACTCACCAGCAAATGTACATTCATAATACTTCCATTTCTTCACAGAAGCCCATCAAATGTCCTGATGAGGAGCTAGGAAAATGACTTAGCAGTTAGGAGCTCCTGCTGCTCCTGCCGGGACTGAGGCTCAGTTCCCAGCACCCACGTGGCAGCTCACAGCAGCCTGTGACTCTAGTTCCCGGGGGATCCAACACCATCTTTTGTCCTTCGTGGACCCCAGGCATGCACACCGTGAACATACATTCAAATAGGTGAAACACTCATCAATATAAAATTAAAAAAAATAAATCTTTTTAAACTGTACATGCTGGTGATCCTTTGCTAGGAAAATGTTTTTAAGTGGTGTTTTTGGTTTTGGTTTTTTTTTTCATTTTAGCAAGGCTTTTTCTCTGGGGCTGAGATGCCGCACAGGTGGGAATGAGGTGTGATTGGCTCACTTTGTAGTCTGGTGATGTTACTGTGATAATTCACTGCAATTTGGATACACCTATCCTTCTGACTATCCCCAAACTCCATGCCATTCACCGATATACTTCATATACCAATTCAAGATCCCAAATAAGTGTTGGCTAAAATCCCTTCTCTTTGTGCAAAGCTGCACAGCCTACAGAGAACACCAACATTGTTTTTAAGCCGTCTGCTCACATACACTACATGCTTGATTATCCGCAAGGCTGAGGCTTGGTATAAATTTAGCAGCACTACACAACTCTTCCCACACCCTCAGAAGAAACAGAAGGCTCCTCGTGGCTCCCATTAGCATGAAGTGTGAGATGACATTAGTCCCCAGCCTCTGGCCTTCCTTGCCTCCTCTGAAAAAGGCAGGGTGTTGAAACTCAGGATGGACAATTCCCTCCAGCAGGGGGCAGGTAGTTAAAGTCAGGGAGAAGTGCACGAGTGTGCATGTGAGTGTGGGTGCTTAGATTCTTAACCTGGGTCATGGTGGGTGTTGTTGTTTCATAACAAAATTATTATTATTATTATTATTATTATTATTATTATTATTATTAAGAAATTTTCTATTCATTTTTACATACCAACCACAGATCCCCCGCCCCCCCCTCCCTCGACCCTCCACCCAACCTTCCTCCCCCTGCCCACCCCCCATCCCCACCTCCTCCAAATCAAGGTCTGACCCATGGGGAGTCAGCAGAGCCTGGTACATTCAGACAGGTCCAAGCCCCTCCTCCCTGCACCAAGGCTGTGCAAAGTGTCACACCTTAAGGCGCCGGGCTCCAAAAAGCCGGCTCGTGCACCAGGGACGGATGCCGACTCAAGGCTGGGTTTCTCTGTGTGGCCTTGGCTGTCCTAGAACTTGCTCTGGGTCATGTTTGTGAAGAGTTGGTGATACGATGCTTGGTGTCCCTCCGTGTGTCTGCGTGCTCCATAGAATGGTATTTTAATAGTGAACTCTCACGTTTGATCTCACAAAGATAGCCAACAGCTGGCTCCCTCCCAGTGCAGAATTCGCTCTCTGCTCCCCGCAGCCCTTTGAAGGTATACGGGCATGTGCAAGCCTATTCTTGGAACCCTAACGTTGGACCCAAGAAGTCCCTCCTCTTAGATGCCAGTCAGGAAGAATGGAGTCCACGGTGTCTGACCGCCACACGCACCAAACATCACCCCAAAACTGAGCCAAGAATCACCTGAACCTGTCATTCATGAACATTTTTGCCTTAACAATCGAGAAACTTGATTTAAGCAGTTAAGAAATTCACATCAGCCGGGCGGTGGTGGTGCACGCCTTTAATCCCAGCACTCGGGAGGCAGAGGCAGGTGGATCTCTGTGAGTTCGAGGCCAGCCTGGGCTACAGAGCGAGATCCAGGACAGGCTCCAAAACTACACACAGAGAAACCCTGTCTTGAAAAACCAAAAAAAGAAAAAAAGAAAAAAAAGAAATTCACATCGTTTATATTTTGTTTTTTAAAAAATTAACCCCCACAAAGAAACGTGACTACCTTCCCTAGGAATTTCAAAATTGCTAAGAATTCATCTAGATGTCTCACTCATAACAAGAAACTGGGGCGCCAGCTGAAGAGGCGCTCATGTTTTACTGTAGCCAGCTACATAACGGGGAATTGGAGTGCCCTAATCCAGCCTTGGGAAGGACGTTTATAAGGGAGGAATGAGCAGTGGCTGCTTCATCCCATCCCCCATCACATACACACACACACACACACACACACACACACACACACACACACACACA
>CABHPP010149719.1:19992-31618 GCA_902168425.1 Peromyscus attwateri
AGGATCCGGCGCCCTCTTCTGACCTCCCTGAGCACCTGCTCGTGTGCACTTGCACACAACATACACATGCATCCACGCACACCTACACACAAAAATACACACCCATGCACACAGACACCTGCGACACAGACACCTACGGACACGCATACATACACACATCACATATTCATACACACACACACACACACACACACACGCACATAAAATAAATCTTAAAATGGAGATGGTAAAATAACAAACGGTGTGAGGTGACGGAAAAGCATTAATGAGCTGACACACCACCGCGAGCACTTGGTGAGTGCCGGCTCTTACTAGGTGCAATTATGATTTCACCGGCGACAATCCCGCCACCACCCGGGAAGAAATTCTGATGTGACAGAAAGTGAGTTGAGGGGGCAGTAGAATCGCCCCCTTCGTTCCCGCCTCATCACTGAGGACTAGCGGCGAGTGACCAGCACTGACCCATCATACCGTCCAGCACTCTCCTACTCAGTGCTCTAGACAACTGGACCAACATACTCAGAAAGCTTATGGTACGGAGTAAGCCGGAAATACGGAAGTACATACAGGGGAAGTAAAAAGATAGGTAAATGGCACAGCAGACCTCATAGAGGCGGATTTGTTGCCTTGCCTGGAAATCATCATACAATAAAATAAAGACAAAAGAAGGCAGCTCTGTGATTTTACAAATACATATATTAATGATTCTTTTTAAATCCCCGAATTGATAGTTCCTGGATCTCTCCTTGTAAAAACTCTTTCCAGAAACAAGTTATAAATAAAAAAAGGCGAGCTAAAAACTTTACAAAACAGAGCGGGCAGGATGGCTCAGTGGGTAGCGGCGCTCGCTGCCAAGCCTGACAATGTGAGCTCCACCCTCGGAATCCAAATGGAACAAGAAGAGAACCAACTCCTGTAACTGTCTCCTAACTCACACACATACGCCACGGTGCCGTGCACCCATGCACATAAAGACACATGAATAAGTGTCATTTTAAAAATATTTAAAACAAAATACTGCCGGTGGTTTATTAGTTTTCCAACATGTTATCATGGGTGCCTACTCAAGTCCTTCACTGGAAATATCTCCGCTTTTCAAGTTGACTAAAAATAAGCAGAAACATGCCATCCTTCTCTCTACAGGAAAGGGGAGTAAGTGAAATCTGGTTGGTATCTTGTTCTGGCAGGACCAGATTTGAGCATCTAAGTAACTCCTCATGAATGGAAGGGAAGCAGCTTAGATTGTACTACTCACTGTACAGCGTAGACACACCTTCTCCTACTGACTGTGCAAGCATAAATATACTTGACTGGACAAGCATAAACACACCTTTGTAGTGGGTAGCTATTCCAGCTTTGCTCTGGAAGTACTACCCCCATTGAGGCTTCGGTAACTGTCACGCCTATGAGGTGGGGCCGAGACAGGAGCCCTTAAGACCCGAGATCCGGATGTGCCGACTCTCTTGGTTCCTGGATCCTGGAGGTAGACTGAGCAGAGTTCTCCAGAGAACACCACCAGACTGTGCTACACCTTTCCCAGACCCTGTAACCTATCCCTTTACTTGTAAGTTACCCCACAAAATAAACCTCCCTTTTAACTACGTGGAGCTGCCTTAGTATATCCACAAATAAACCTTCGCCTGCTGACCGAACAAGCACAGGTACACTCTGTGCAGGGAATCTCATTTGATTTTATCACAGCTCCCAAGGCAGAACAAAGTAAATAATAGAGATTCATAAACAATCCAAGAGCCAGGTGTAGTGACACACACCTATAATCCCAGCACTTGGGAGGCAGAGATGGGGGATCAGGGGTTGAAGGTCATTCTCCCCTTCATGGTGAGGTGAGGACAGCCTCTGCTAGATAAAACTCTGTCTCAAAAAAGAAAAAGAAATAATCCCAATTGTGATGTGCGGCAGCAAGTCTGCCTATTTCTTTCCAGATACTGCAGCTTCTTCTCTAACTATGTCCCTTTCCTCTTCCACAGGAGTGTCCAGAAAGCGTCTGAGGAAGAGGGCAGATACTGAGGAGAGGTCCTGGAGGTACCTGCCCGTCCCTGAATAGATCCCCTTTCTCCCTGATAAACCTGCGAGCAGGGGAGGTTCCTGGAGGCTAACACAATCACAACAGCTCACAGCTTTCTCTTTCGCACACATATGTGCTCTACACTGAAGCGCCCAAAGACAGCCGACCCCAGAGCACACCCAACACTTACTCTCCCAGTTTCGCCCAGATGGCCAGCGACACCCTCAGGATGATCTCTGAACCTTCAAAGAAGACGGAGTCCCAGATCTTCAACACCGTGTGGTTGGGGAGGCACGTGGCAAAGAGGGTGAGGAACCACTGCATCGTGAAGACGTTGGTGAGCGGGGGCTCGTATCCACCTGAAACGAAACAACCCAGAAGTCCTCCAGGATTGAGATCTGTAAGACACACGGTGTCCAAAGACGCACGGTGTCCACCCAAAGGGTGCTGTGTCCCGGCTGCTTTCTTCACACCCCTTAATGGTTCTTTCTTCCTTTTCCCCTCCCGTGTTTCTAAAAGAAACATTTTTAATATAAATAAATAAATAAATAAATAAATAAATAAAAACTCCAAGACTTGAGAGTCGTAAATTCTTGGCCATACTTCAGAAATCTTTACCCGAACTAAATCTGGGTCTACAGATTGAAGGCTGCTCAAAATTAAGGAGGGAGTTTTTCTCACCAAAAACATTGTAAAAACAACCGACTGTATCTCCTCAAAAACAAACGCTGGGGCTGAGGGTAGAACACAGTGCTCACCTGGCACCTCAGAGACCCGGTTCAAACCCCAGCCACGCCACCCAAACAAAAAAATAAAACAAAAAATGCCAGCAGACTTTCAAAATCGGATAGTCCCACGTTAATTCAAATGCAGCTATTATAACTAAAATCACTTATAATAAATTACTTATCTCTTAAGTTATATGATTCCCAGATCACAATTGAATGAAGAGAAAATAAGCTGGAAAAGTTCCAAAATATTTAGATGTTAAACAACTTTAAACTTGAAAATATTTTGAACTAAGTGATACACAATTTTAAAGACAGATCTAAGGCCCAGCCCATTTGGAAATTTCTGAATTCACTAAAAGCTCACCACCCCTTCCCAGTTTGAATGACTATAAATGTCTGTTAGATTTTTAGACGGGTGCTTCCAATGGTGGTCAATAGTACAACTATCTAAGGATAAGTAAAAACAAAACAACAACAAAACCATTTTCTTCTCTCCTGGGAACAAATATTTACGCAGAGACTAGAATCTGAGGTTATTCCTGGTGATCAGGAGCAAAAGAACTTGAGGGAAAACATGTACTTCACTAGCCTGTGTCTGCCACTACCGTGAAAACAGAGAGAGAGTGCCACCAAACCACACAGGAAGATCATCAGAGACATCCAGCTGTCTCAAAAACCTCCAGAGCATTTGAACAACTAGATCTTCAAAACCCGTTAATATAGCTAGGCAGGTTGGTGCAAATCTGTAACTTCAGGACCAAGAGGCTGAGGCAGGGGGATTTCTGTTAAGTCTGAGGATATAGCATGGGATACACAGTGAGACCCTGTCTCAAAAACAACAAAATCCTTCAGTGTGTCCCCCATTATTTTATTTCACTTCCACCTCATTTTGGGGGAGGGGGGTGGGGTCAAGCCCAGGGCCTCCACACATGCTGGATAAGCACCCCACTGAACTGCAACCCTAGGCTTGTGTTCCCAGCTCTACCTGTGCAGACCAGGCCAGGCTGCAAGAACAGTCTACCTACCACAGCAACTGCCATCACAGACAGAAGCTCGGCAAAGGCGGACATCCGACCACTCTTCCCGGTGTTCAGAGGGGACACAGTTGCGGAAGTTGTACCAAGTAGGCACATTACAGCTAAGAGGAGCCGATGACCTGCCAATGACCCCCAGAGTCACTCTTCCACGACCTTATTGCTCCTGTCAAGGTCATGGTCTGGGCCAAACTGCGCTACACCTGCAGCTCAGTTTTAAGGAAGTCCTGCTGATGCCAGTTTAGTTGAACTGAATAGGAAGACAGGTGCGCCCTGTAGAGTTGGACAGATTCTATTGGTCAACAGACCCTATTAGTTGCTGATCCGAACCGGCGCAGGGTTAGGCTCTCAACCAGCCACCTGCCTGTGCCTACTCCAAGTTTCAGCACGTGGCCCTACATATTTTCAGTCCTGTGTCTATTCTGTGGGGATAAAAGGATTCGATGACACTGCTGTCTTTAAACAAAAATACCTGGCAACCTGTGCCTCCTCCACCCAGAACGTAAACTCATGCATAGAGGGGAACCGGACAAGCCGAATACTTCCGGAAATATAACAGCCGTGAGCCATCGTTTACCTCCGCTTTCTTTGTTTGCCGTTCTCTGCAGAGTGTCAAGGTGCTGAGACAGCTCAGGGAGCTTCATTCTCAAGAGGTCTCTGAAGACGGCCATATCCACAGATAGTGCCCGGAGGTTATTGACAAAGTAGCTCTCAGGAAGCACCTTATCAATCAGGTAAATCATAATCTAAAAAAAAAAAGAAAAGAAAAAAAGAAAAGAAAAGAAAAGAAAAGAAAACAAGACTGCTGCAGAGACCCGCCAGGATCTCAACAACATGCCCAAAAGAAAAAGCACATCCAAAAAATAGGCAAAGGCAGCTAGCCGAAGCGCACATGCGTCAGAAACCAATTCAGGACTCACCTACACCCCCTGCAAGGAGCGGGCGGCATAATTATCTAAGTAACCCAAAGTCAGCTGTGCTGTGAAGTTTCTAGAAGGGCTGCCAGACCTGAGCTCACCCCCATATGGAGCTGTGATTACACAACCCTCAGCCTCGTGGAGAAATGAGAATGCACAAGCTCCCCGCATTCGGCAGGGCCCTCTATCCTGGCTCCTGGATGTCGTGGGTTTTACAACCTGGATAGGAAAAACCCAAGAGCTGGCCTGTCATAAAAACACCCACACTAAGGCAGGCCTTGCGAGGCACTCACGGCCACCTGGGCTATCAGAGCGACTGCCGCAGGCTTTAGAGAGCATAACTCGGTTTTGTTTACACACTGGGTGCCTTTCTAAATTGGTTCTTCTCGGAGCCCTGTCACATGAGCTCCTCAAATCACCATTTGGTTCTGACCATTGTACCTGTGTTGCCTTTTCTAAAGCGTCAAGTGACCCCGCCAAGCACACATCACTTCTGTGCGTCACCTTTCCCAGTCGGCTAGAATGCTGTGTGACGTCCCACTCCCTTGAGAGTCCAGCTCACTCCCCAGAACACCAGAAAAACAAAAACCCAAACCACATCTGGCTCTGTATGCTAGTGAGGAAATCAGTGTCTCATGGGGTCCCACAAAACCCCATTTTCAAAAGGGAAGTTACCTTTTAGCCCTGCCAAGGGCCCATTTTTTTTCCCCCCCACTTACAGTTTGCAACTTCTATTTTTCAGGCCTTAGCTCTGTGGGTAAGGGCAGACTCCCGAGAAATCCCTTTGCAGACTCCCATACAGGATGGGCAGGCCCAAGGAGCCATAGCTTTGTTACATTAGGACAGGAATAACCAGGTAAACAGATCACCTGAGAGGCAGACGCGGGGGGGGGGGGGGGGGGGGGGGGGTCCCCCCAGTCCCTGGGGAGGGAGGGCCAGCCTGGGGGAAGGGAAGGAGTCAGAGGCCCACAGAGCAGATTCCCAGTAGAGCAGAGGGCGCCAATGGGTCATCGAAAGATGAGTGGTAAAATGGGGGAAAACTTAAAGGTCATAATCCGCACACCGTGACACTTCTCACCTAAGCTATATGGCACTGAGAAAACAGATTTATTTATTTATGGTGCTGGAGACCTAGCCCATACACTAGGCAATACGAAAACTCCCAAGAGCTGGCCTGTCATAAAATGCCCACGGTAAGGCAGGCCTAGAGATGCCCTCACTGACACCTGGGCTCCCCGAGGCCCGTAGACTCGGCCTCTCATATTCCAGGCAATCAGCTTCGCTACTGAGCTGCAGCCCAGCCCTAACACATTGATCTCTTTAAAGCTAATAAATAAATAAATAAAATTCTTTGATTGTACTACTAATTCCTTTCTGTGCATATGTATGTGTGATGGGAGCCTGTGGAAGGTGCATGTTTACATGTGAAGGGCCGAGGATGACACTGGATGCCTTCTTCAATCACCTGCACATCAGATACTGAGGCAGAGTAACTCGTCTGGCTAGCTAGCGTGTTCGCTCAGGGACTGCCTGATTCTGCCTCCAACACGCAGGAGTGACGGGCAGGCCACCACATCCATCCGACTTTTATGTGAGTTCTGGGGATCTGCACGGCTTCACTCACTGAGATTTTCTTTAGCCGCTGAGCCATCTCTCTAGCCCCAATTATGCTGGTAATTCTACAACACAATAAAATCCTCCGTCTAAGGTCATCTCAAATTCCGACATGAAGTCATAGGAGACCGCCCCCCTCAATCCACCCGCGGCTGGATTCCAAAAACTAAGTCTTACACATAAATTAAGATGAGGAAGAAGAAAGGGGAGCGATTCTGATTGTTAACGAACACGTCTAAACAAAACAGCTACAGAGGAAAAGTGCGGTAAGTGCCGGGGAAGAGGAAAAGCCGCTGTGCTGTGGAATATTAGAACTGGGCAAAGATGCGTTACATTTGTTTAGCTGTGGAATATTACTCCAACTGTGTAAAGGTGTGTTTCTTTTGTTTGTGCTGCATTTGTTTAATTATGTAAAGATGTGTTGCATCTGTTTTACCTTGCCTGCCTAAGGCACCTGATTGGTCTAATAAAGAGCTGAATGGCCAATTGCTAGGCAGAGGAGGGCTAGGCTACGGCTGGCGGGCAGAGAGAATAAATAAGAGGAGACATCTACAAGAAAGAAGAGGAAGAATGAGAGAAGAGGGGAGGAGAGGAGAGGAGAGAGGAAGGGAGGGGGAGGGGAGGAGGGGAGAGGGGAGGGGAGAGGGGAGGGGAGGGTGGGGGGGGGGGGGGAGGGGGGGGTGGAGGGGAGAGGGGAGGGGAGAGGGGAGAGGGGAGGAGACGAGACGAGACGAGACGAGACGAGACTCGGGGGCCAGAAGCCAGGCAGCCACCAGCCAGGAAAGCAGTGAAGGTAAGATATACAGAAGAAAAGTAAAAGGTCCCAAGACAAAAGGTAGATAAAGAGAAGCAGGTTAACTTAAGTTGAAAGAGCTAGCCAGAAAAGAGCCTAAGCTAGGCCGAGCATTCGACACTAATAATAAGTCTCTGTGTCATGATTTTGGGAGCTGGTTGGTGGCCCAAAAGAAAAAGCCTGGTACACGGTAGACTTGTTTCTATGGATTCCCCGAGTCATTTTAGCCTGCAGAGGCTAAAACAGCTGCTGGAGAAACAAAGACCTGCAATAATTTCCTGGACATCAGGAAGGTCCCCTCATGAATCTAGCCTTCCTCTGCCCGTGAGGTGTCTACCCAGGTCCACACATCCTCATGGGTCACCACATGTGGCATCTCACGGCATCCTCCGAGCTCATTTCCTGTCTTATTTGTTTAGTATTGGTTTCATGTAGCTGAGGCTGCCCTTAAACTCCCGAGCCTCTGGCTGGAGAGGTGGCTCAGCGGTTAAGAGCACTGGCTGCTCTTCCACAGGACCTGGGGTTCAATTCCCAGCACCCACATGGCAGCTCACACCTGTCTACAGCTCCAGAGGAGCCAACACCCTCACAGAGACATACATGTACACAAAACACACACAAAGTACATAAAATAAGGATAAAATCATTTTGAAAAATAAAAATAAAAAACTCCTGGTCCTCATGCCTCCATTTCCCAAGTGCTTGGATTACAGGGTGTGCACCACCACTCCTAAGCCCCAATTCAGCTTTTTTTCTTTCTTTTGAGATAGGGTTTCTCTGTGTAGTCCTGGCTGTCCCAGAACTCGCTCCATAGTCCAGGTTGGCCCACAGAGATCCGCCTGCCTCTGCCTCCCCAGTGCTGGGATTAAAGGTGTGCACCACTACCCCTAAGCCCCAATTCAGCTTTTTTATGTGTTTTTAAATTTCCCAGGCATTGTTGAGCCCTTTGGAGATCAGACACACTTTCCACACACCTTCCCTAAACCTCTCCATCCCGCCTCCACTCTGAATCACTTATTCCAATTTTTCAACAGAAACGCTTCCTACTTCAGACATGCAAATGACATCTGAGAAAAAATACTAAAGCTGAGGACTGGATACATAAAATAGTCTTGACTGGGCTGGCCTCGAGCTCACAGACATCCTCCTGCCTCTGCCTCCCGAGTGCTGGCATTAAGGCGTGCGCCATCATGCCCAGCTAAAATTGCTTCTTAATTTAGAGCATCCCAAAGTCCCACAATGGACCATCCCTGCCTTTCCATCTCCCCTCCGCCACCTTTAGATGAACGCAGCTTCGAAGCTATTGCCTTCAATAGGTAAACAGAAAAAGTGAGAGGCTGAATGTACCTCGGGCCGGGTTTATAATTAAGTCTACCGTGATATGTATAAAACCAGGAGGAGCATTTGTTTATCTTTCCACCTCACTGAGATAGTCCCCACAGTCAAGCAGGTGGAGGCTTGAATACAAAGATTAAATCTCCTTTGTTGCAAACGCCGCCATCAACATCAGTTTGGAGGTCCAGCTATGAACTGGAAACTCACACTGCCTTAAGCCAATGAGGCAACGGTGCCCTCCACATCTGCGAGCCTTCATTTTTCATATACACTCTGTGGTGGTGTGGATTCAAATGGCCCCCATAGGCTCATACATTTGAATGTTTTGTTCCCAGTTGGTGGACTGCTCAGGAAGAATTAGGAGATGTGGTCTTGTTGGAGGAGGGGTGTCACTAGAGATGAGCTGTGAGGTTTCCAAAGCTCTGGCGATGCCCCCCTCCCTCCCTCCCTCCCTCCCTAACTCTCTCCCTCCTGCCGATGAGGATGTAAGCTCTCAGCTACTACTCCAGCACCACACTGGTCTACCTGCCGCCGTGTACCCCACCATGATGGTCATGGACTGGCCCGTGGAAACTATAAGCAAGTCAGCCCCAATGAAATGCTTTCTTTTCTAAGAGCTGCCTTGGCCATGGAGTCTCTTCACAGCCACAGAACGGGGACGGAGACAGGCTCCATCTGGGGTGACTCACCCACTCATATTCAGACCTCTAACCTTACACCACTAGTGTGTTCAGAACTGCTTTCGACTAAAACATGCCTTAGACGTCAAAGTCAGAGACACAATTTATCGCCACATGAGTTGTCCTCCATGCAGATACCTCCCGTAGACACGTCTCCTTACCTCCTCTACCCCTTGCCCCAAATACAGGAGTAAAACAGCCAAGTAAGACAGTCCAACATAAATGTGTGCTAGGCAAGCAACTGCTAATATGATCCCCAGGGGTCCCTATCTTCTGCTAGTGTGTGTGTTTCTGTCTGTCTGTTTGTCTCTCTGCCACTCCCCTCTGTCCACAGGTTCTCAAGTGGCCTGGGCTGGCCTTAAAGTCATTATGTAGCTGAGCATGGTCTTGAACTCCTCTGGATGCCCCTGCCTCCACCTCCACCACATACTAGAACTACAGAAGTACACTACCACGCCTGGTCAACGCGGTGCTGGGAACTGAATTCTGTGACGGTTACGCGAGCATTCTACCACCTGAGCAACATCCCTGGCCTGGTAGTCACTTCTATAAGCCCTTTCCCTAAGGTATAAACCGACTCACTCTGAGGATGTCTGTCACCAGTTTGGGGTAGGGGAACTGGAAGGCCTCCAGCCAACTGCCATCAAATACCTGAGACCCCCTCTCCATGCAACAGCCTATGGGGAATTCAACCTTGGCCACAACTGCATGAACCCACTCAGCAAACACTCCTGCTGTCTGAGCCTTCAAATATGATCAAAACGGCCACTCTCATGAGTGCCAGAGTGACGGGCCCCTGGGCTGGTGAAAGCATGTCGCCTGACATGGCTTTAACTTGGGGGAACTCTATCACCAGTAGGTAACTACAGAGGGCTGAGGAGGGGCTAGGTACCAAAGGAAGGAGTTATAGTCCCAACTTCGGCACCCAGTTGCCTTTGTCTGAACCCGACACTCACCTTCAGGGCGTCCCCCTCATTGCCTTCCATCACCTCCAGAATCAGAGCAGCCAGGATGTTGAAGCCTTGGCAGTACCCAACATTCTTGTTCCACCGGGCGTACGCCAACAGCACCCGCTTGAGTACCACCCTGTCCTGCTCGGCCTCCTGGCCGCAGTAGGAACTACAGCCCGTGCGATGCAGATCCTAGGAAGGGAAGGGAGAATAGTTGGAAAATGATCTCCTGCTGTGGTTTGGATCCGTGCCCTTGAAGGAGCTACTGGGACTCACTCTCTGTGTCTGTGTCTCTCTCTGTCTCTCTCTCTGTCTCTCACTCTGTCTCTCACTCTGTCTCTCTCTGTCTCTCTCTGTCTCTCTCTCTCTCTCTCTCTGTCTGTGTCTGTGTCTCTCTCTGTCTCTGTCTCTGTCTCTCACTCTGTCTCTCACTCTGTCTCTGTCTCTCTCTGTCTCTGTCTCTGTGTCTCTCTCTGTCTCTCTCTGTCTCTGTCTCTCTCTCTCTCTCTGGTTTACCATGAAGTGAGCAGTATTGCTCCTCTGTACACACTTCCCATCGTGATGCCTGCCCACCACAGACCCCAAAACAACAGGTCAAAAAAAATCTCTCAAATAGTGAGCCAAAATAAACGTTTTCTCCTTAGGCGTTGACTGTCTCAGGTATTTCATCACAGCTCAGTCACAGTGATTGAGAGATGACGAGAAAAAGTCCTAATATACTTCCTCGGGGAGGGGGAAAATGCCTTAAGTTCTTTCCTCATTTCACCTTTTCCTTTATCAACATGGATATTGATTTTTTTTTAATTTATAAGCAATTTATACACGAGCCAGACACTCTTCTGAATTGTGTTTCCTACGGCTTTCAACTATGCAGCCTGAGAAAGAGTCACAAGGACGTGCTTTAGTCAGGCAAATGTTCTCAGAGTGCTTCCAGAAGCAGCACAAAGAATTACTCAATTAACAGAACTCCATTTCCATTCTGTGTAAATGGAGAGTCTTTTTAAAGATGTCCATTAGTTGTGTCTATATATATCGTCATTTCGGCACACAATGCGGGGTGCTAACAATTCTTTGAACAAAATAGGGAATGAGATTTAGCTGCTAAAGCTCTAATACTAAAGACGAAAATTAAAACAGCAAAATCGTTGTATTACACAGACATCATCCTGTGCAGATCACACTATACATTTCTACAATATGAATAACACCTGCTGCGCTTTAATATGTAATGGGGCTAATATCTTTAATTTAATTACCAAGATGACACCATGGTTTTCAGGAGAGAAGATCATCTCACTGATGTAGCATTTGCTTCAATGAAAAAAATAAGAGATCCTTTTTAATAACATGATTATAAAATGTGCATTGCCTAAGCCAGTCGTGGTGGTGCCCTCCTCTAATCCCAGCACTTAGGAGGCAAAGGCAGGTGGATTTCTCTGAGTCCAAGGCTAGCCTGGTCTACATAGTGAGTTTCAAGCCAGCCAGGACTACATAGTGAGACTCCCATCTCAAAACACACACACACACACACACACACACACACACA
>CABHPP010149719.1:34270-72735 GCA_902168425.1 Peromyscus attwateri
TGACCTAGCCACTCACAGTGCCTCTAGACCCCCCCCTTTCTATTGCTTCCCCCCCCCCCCTTTATCAACCTCCCACTACAGCCTCCTGCTTCTCTGAGAAGATGCCCCAGGTGCTCCCCACCTGAGTGCCCTCCCCCCGGGGCAGCTGCAGGTGGCTGATCACTTCCTCCTTCGGGGCCCTACTCACATGTCAGCTTCTGTATAAAATCCCACCTCATCCCTCCTCGTCTCCCACACTCTGCCTTTCTTTCTTTCTCTGCTTTACGTCTATCTACAGCGTGTACCGCTGTGTGACACACTGTATTGGATTCACTGTAAGTTCTACGAGGACAGACTATTCCATCTGCGCTCATTTCCACTGACGCATCCCTCGCACGCAGAGCATTACCCGGCACAAGTAATACATAGCCAACGCATGATTAATGAAGAACACACTTGTTGACGTCCCAGACATTTTAACGCACAGAGTGATGGTCCTTTTTGTATTTTAGACCTGTGAACCCACTTACCTTTCTCCTCCATTCCTTGGGGATCCCTGTTGACAGTCTGGCAACTGCCTTGAGAGCGTCATACCACTAGGGACCAGAGAGAAATGTTAGAGAAGTAATACTACGGACCTGGAACAGTACTTTTCAAGCTTCCTCCATCTTGACATCTGTGCTGTGCTATTTTTATGTCCACTTGACACAAACTAGAGTCACTGGACAGGAGGGAGGCTCACTTGAGAAAACGCCTCAGGAAGATCTGGCTGGGCAGGTTTGTAGGGCATTTTCTTAATCAGTTATTGATGGGCCCAGCCTATGGTGGGTGGGGCCACCCCTGGGCTGGTGGTCCTGGGTTCTATAAGAAAACAGGCTGAGCAAGCCATGGGGAGCAAGCCAGTAAGCAGCACCCCTCCATGGCCTCTGTGTCAGCTCCTGCCTCCAGGTTCCTGCCCTGCTTGAGTTCCTGTCCTGACTTCATTTGATGGTGAACCCTGATGTGGAAGTATAAACTGAATTAACCCTTTCCTCTCCAACTGGCTTTGCTCATGGTGTTTCGTCACAGCAATAAAAACCCTGACTAAGACAACATCCATAGTAATGTGAGAAAATGAACACAGCACCCTAGCACATGGGGCTTCTCTCCACCAGAAGTTATCTTTCTGGGGATTGTAAGGATCCCACCCCTTAACTATCCTAACTATACACGCCTGTTGCCCATGTAGCCCCAACCGTTGGGACAGTCTGAAACAAAAGGCCACACGTACCATGACTTAAAGATCTGTCTGTGAGCTTTTCTAGTAATTCACATTTTGTGGTTTCTGAAGTGAACCTGTAACCGTGTCCACCTAAATTTATTCACTCTCGGTATCACGTTACAAAAAAATGCCAAGTTTTTCATTGCAAGTATAAACCCAGGTCACTTATCCTTTCAAAGTTATTTTATTACAAACTGGGGGAAACTGACATCTCTTGTGTATCAAAATATATGTGATTATTTTCATTTTAAGGATCTATGACAATGTGCCCTGCTGCTATTCCCAAATTTAAAAAAAAAAGAAAAGAAAAAGAAAAAGAAAAAGAAAAAAAGAAAAAAAAAGCCTTAAAAGCCAAAAACAAAGTTACCTGCTGAAAACCATTTTGGCCTAAAGATGGCTCAAGTGTGAACTTCAATTTTGTATCAACTCCTAGAAGAAAATTAAGTCGTTGTTATTTATGGAAATTATAACAAAGTTCTATCATATATCAATTCAACACTTGGTCCTACTGAATTGTGTTAAAAAAAATTTAAGTGTTTTTTAGCCAATTTCACTAAATTAAAATTCACTAAAATTAAATTCACTAAATTTAATTCAAATGGATTTTAATTTTTTAAAAATGACCTAAGACAATAAAATGGAGTTTAACACATTGGATGGTAGCCTCCACAGACGCCTAGGGTAATGCAAAAACAAAACCAGTAGCTGGCATCACAGGCTGGAGCCACAGACCTCCATTATCTTTGGGTCCTAAACTCAAACTCCTTAACCTGTCTGGACCCCAATCCCTTATCGCTGAAGGGAGGACCGCAGCTTCCACTCAGAGGACTGTCGCCGCCCGTGACTGGCTGTCAATCTCCTCACCTGGGTCATTAGCAGCTATAAAACACAGAGGGGGAATTCTCCACCTACAGAGGGTGTTTTTCTGCCGCACTCACATAGACTAAGACAGTTAAAGAAACGTCAAGGGCTGGAGTCTAGGCTTGGCAGTACATCAACTGTCTAGCATGTGTGAGACCTTAGGTTCCATTTCCGACACAAGGTGGGGGGGGGTGTACTTCACTGGCGCATCAAAAGCTGTAATATACCATCCCGGCACTGTGAGTGTGGCAAGGAGGCTGAGCTAGTGCCGGGTGTGTGCAGGGTGCTGAGGTAGAGTCCTAACAGCACAAATTAGACTCTATCCATGTACGTCTTTCTGTTTGCTTTGATTTGGTTATGCCAGGGATGGACCCTAGAGTCCAGTACGTGTTCTTTCACTGGGCTACACTCTCCCACACCTCTTTCTGCTTCCGGAAAAATTTATTATAGCAATTCCATTTGATGACTTCCACATATTATAATTCTGTCTTAATATTCATTAATTATAAAAAAATATTATAAAGCTGGGCGGTGGTGGTGGTGGCGGCGGCGGCGGCGGCGGCGGCGGCGGCGCACACCTTTAATCCTAGCACTCAGGAGGCAGAGGCAGGCAGATCTCTGTGAGTTCGAGGCCAGCCTGGGCTACAGAGTGAGTTCCAGGAAAGACGCAAATCTACACAGAGAAACCCTGTCTCGAAAAACCAAATGTGTGTATATATATATATATATATATAATTTATATAAAATATATTAAACTCTAGAGCATAAACTAAAGATAGGACTGAATTCTAATCCTAAGTCATCTACCACTTTAATTTTCTTTAATCTAGATCCCAAATCTACAGAACAGAAGTGAGAAAGTACATTTAAAAAATACGTTTTTATTACTTATATTTAGCCTATATTCACAATTCTATAATAGAATTGTGTTATTATTGAGATGAAATTCCATAACAATTCTTATTTGTGTTTAAATTCTACAAAAAAAATCAAATCCAAAAATACGCTATATTCTTTTTCTTCCACTTCAAAATCATTTGATAACATGGTTTGGTTTTTGAAGACAGGGTCTCATTACTTCACCCCTAGTGGCCTGGAACTCACTGTGTAGACCTGTCTTGTCTTCACTTCCTGTATCTTCTCTCAGCACTGGGATTATAGGCAGGCACCAGCATCATGTCCAGCTTTAAGTTCTGTGTGTGTGTGTTTGCACTCAGGTGAGTGTGTCTACTTGTGTGCGCATGTGTGCAAGTAAGCACGCACATGGGGCGTCTTCCTTAAGTGCTTTCCACTTTATATTTTGGCTCATAGTCTGTCACTGTGGAGCTCACCCATGCTGCTAGGCTAATCAATAAACTCCATCTTCCCTTCCCCCCCCCCCCAATGCTGGAGCTACGGGCTTACAAGGGGCAGTTTTTGCATAGTTTCTCAGGGTGCAAATGCAGGTCCTCATGTTTGCAGAGCAAGCGCTTTACCATTAAGCCATCTCCTCAGCCCCTTCAGCCAATTTTAAAAAAGACTTACTGCTTACAAGTTCAAGGACCAAGAAACGTCAAACATTCTCAATAAATACTCAGAAAAAAATCAAAAGATGACATTGTTGCCACTCAGAAGTAGTCTGTAGAGTACACATATTAAAAAACCTCTCAGCTTCCACCACTTAGATATTGGCATGGGTTGGAACACTTAGAGGTTGACAATCTTCAGGACTTTAAAAAAATAATAATAAAGTGGCCTTTTAAAATGTATACGTATGGAATCAAGAAGACATGTCTGGTTGGCCCAAGGCCATGATGGTAGCAGATAGATGGTGGTGATGTTGCTGTTCTCACTGAAGACGATGATACAGAGCCCTGTACAAGTAAGTGTTCTGAATACATGTATTGAGACCTAGATTTCGCGTCAAAAATTCAGAGCATCCGATGATGCTGATACCTTGACATTTCAAAGCTTTAAAATCAAAACTGTGTTATACCTGGATAGATGATTTTCTTCTCCAAGAGAATATTAATTACCCACTGATTCCCATCTCTGAGAGATGGTTTTACCAAGAATGCCTCCAGTTCCAACCAATGAAATGGACTTTGTAACGAGGATGCTGTCCAGGCCTGGGGTGCTGAATGCAAGCGCTTATAATTATGATTCCTGCTTTATTACAAAAAGACCAGGAAATTCGGCCCCACGGTGACTTCACCACTGCCCTAAAACCACTGGATTCCCAGTGTGCTTGACCAAATACGCTACTTTGACTTTGGGGGGGCCACTTGCTGGGAGTATACCAATTGCTTTCCCCTGCTGAAACCCCACTGGGGCTAGTTAGTCAAAACCACAACTATTTTCTCCTGATCAAAAGTGAGTCAGGTTTTAAGTGGAATTGATCACTCGCCGCCCGCATGCAAAGGCTTAAATCGGGTCATTTTCACGCTCTTTTCTTCTAAGTGAAACGAGAGGAGAGGAGGTTTGTGTTTCATCTGATAATCACAGCTGTTCCGGATTCAGAAATACAAAACACTGTTCAACGTGGGAAGGAGATTTAAAGAAGGAGAAAAAAAAGGTAAAAGAGGACGGTGAATAAATACTACACTCTCTGCAATTAGACACTTCGGTGGGGGAGAAAAACAAAGAAACCACGAGGTTCGGAAAGGCAGCGACGCATTCCACCCTTCGGGACCCAGTGCCTGGGCAGAATCTGTAGCGGCTGGGTGACAGCAGGTCCCAGAAGGGGTGGGGAGGTGGGAAAGGAGGGTACCGTGGAGACCACAAACTGCCTGGAGGCAGCCGGGGCCACTCCAGGGAAAGAAGAGCGCCGAGCGGGCAAATAGAGTTGCTCCCTCTGCGGCCACCCCTTGCCAGAACCCTCAGCGCCCGGGCGCGGGTGCCGGTGCCAGGGCCAGGCTCTTAAAACCCGGAGCAACGAGACCAGGTGACCGAGCTGGCGCCGAGATAAGCGCAGCCTGGAGAAGCCGGGATGTGTAAATACAAGGTGATGGTAGGAAGGGCCTGTTCTCACAAGGCCAGGAGGACTCCCGGACCTTACCTACGGAAACGAGCCCATGCCCTCTCCTACCCCGACACAAACACACCACAGGACTCTCGAGAAAACATGCAGTCGATCGATCGTCCTTCGCAGTCGCTACCTTTGCTTCCGACCTGCGGGGTCAAGGCCAACCCACACACCTCTTTGGAAGTCTGGCTTCCCGGGAGCCCGAAACACAATAGGTGACGCAGCCTGGGCTGGAGGGGGCAGCCTCCCTCACTTCCCCACCACGCACACGCACCGAGGCCGAGCGCATAGGCCGCCGCAAGGTGGCTTCTGCAGGGCGGCGGGTGGTCGGTGCCCTGGTGGCCGCTGAACGCACCCAAGCCGGGGTCCGCTCCCATCCCTCCCACCTGCACCCCGGCGCTCGGTCCGCAGCCCGCGCCTCACCCGGCTCCAAGGTGCAGAGCAACCGGGGCGCGGTCCGCGAGATGCAGCTGCGCTTCTTGAGCACATTGCTCAGGATGGTGCCCACGCCGCCGCCACCGCCGCCGCCCTGGCGCTTCAGGCATCGCCCGCCGCGGCGCAGGGAGCCGGTCAGCTTGTCCTGCCGCATCCGAGAGCGCCGGCCTCGGCCTCCCGGGTCCTCGCTGCTGCGCCGGAACGACTCCGCACGCCGGGCTCAGAGAGTCCAAGCCGGCGAGGCTCCCTGGCGAGCGGCGAGCGAGCGATCGCGCAGCAGCGGGAGTTCCGGAGACTGGAGGATCAGAGGGACACGGCGGGAGCAGCGGAGCTCGGGGAGACCGGCTGGCATCTGCAGTGCGGAGCCCAAACGGCTGAGACCAGAGCCGGCTGGGAGGGGAGAGGGAGGGCGGGAGCGAGCGCGCGGGCGCGCAGAGACGGAGGCGGCGCCTCGGCACCCAATCCCGGCATCAGCCAGAGCAGGCAGGGCGGCCTGAGTCCCGGAGCCCAGAGCCACAGAAACCAGAAACAAGGCAGGGGTGTCGCACTTCTCCTGAGCCTGGGAGGGCTGGAGGGGCCGCAGGTGCAGATACCTCCAAGTTGCCCACCTAGTCTGAGCAGCCAGGGGAAGTGGGGGATGTGGAGGGGGAGGGAACACAAGGCTGTCCACGGATGAGCAGACCCTGGGGCGGAGAAGCTGGCAGATGGTGACCTCAAGCTTCAGCCCAAATTATGTTCATGACTTTCCTAGCCACTTAGAAGGACAAAGAACCATGTTTAATAACAACAACAACAACAATATAGTTCCTCTTGGGAAAAGGGAACACTAAGAAAATGTTCCCATGGAAGAAGCAGTTTTTAAAAGAAGTGTTTCCAGGAGCGGGGCAAGACCAGGTTCTTACTAAGAAAACATCTGCCAGACTTGAAAAGCTCCAAAGAAACTTGAAAGGGTGCAGTTTTGAGTCAAGGCTTTGGGAGGTGGGTTGGTGAGAAGGAATAACTCCAGCAGGATTGGCATCTTGGCAGTCACCAGGATGGTGACATTTAAGGTAGAGGTAGGTTCACCTTGATGGATAAAGGATGATGGCCACATCCTGACAAGTTCCATCCGGCCTGAGGCTACCGATAGGGGCAGTCCACCATGAGCTGCTGTTGGAGGTAGCAATCCTGAGGAAGCAGAGAGCCCAGGATGCCAGCAGTGCAAACCTGAACATGGCTCTGCTATGTATGCAGCAGCCCTCACCCATCCCTATACTGCTTTCCATCAGGGTCTCACGAAGTTGCCCTGGCTGGCCTTGAACTTGTGATCCTCCTGATTCAGCCTCTTGAATAGCTGGTATTACAGTACTATACTCCCAGACCTGGCTTGACTGATTTTTTTCCCTCTGCCTATAATACATGCAAATATAAAATCATATGATAGCCAGGTATGGGGGTGTAAAGAACCCCCCCATCTGTCTTTATGGCCTCTTCAAAGTGCCTTCTTGTTGTTGTTGTTTCATTCTTTGGTTCTCAGCTTCCAAATCTTCCAACGCTCTAGATAACAGCAAGTTTGCCTTCATCAACACTAGCAGTCCAGACTCAGACTTCTTCAGCCCTCCGTTAACACGCCTGCTCTACCACCTCTTTCCTTAGGACCACAGAATACCCTTCCGGACAACTTCAGCAAAGTTCTCCAGGAGTACTGGTCAACCAGCTAGACTTCATAAACACCCGCCAGCGGAAGGATATTTCTATCAACTCTGTTCTCTCCTTTCCTTTGCCAATGAGACAAGCTGGAAATCACCTCATCTTTTCTTCCTATGGAAATTCCAGAGGCTTTCGGCAGCTCCTGCAAGTCACTGATCTGGTTCAACGGCTGCTTTGCCAATGCCGTGCGGTTTTTCATTTCCACGTGGAACCAAGTCAACACTTGCCCACTTAAGACGCAGTGTTTGTCTAAAGACCTGAACTCCAGAGATCTAGTACATTTTCCATCTGAACGTTTTCCTCAGGAACAAGGCAATGGCCCACAACTATTTCCACCATGATTTCTTCATAACAAGTTCCAGGCCATCCAGGGCTACACGGTGAGACCCTATCTAAAAATAAAACACAGAAAGAAGACTGTTCCTTAGCAACCCTTTGAGATATAACTTGAGAGTTACCAAAATAGAATGTATGGCTAGTGCTAAGACACTTAATTGCCACGCTCCCTTGGGAATCCCATTCCACACTTGAGTATGTCTCATTCTTTTCCTAGGCATCCCCCGCCCCCTTAACCCACATAATTAAAATCTATGTGAAGCTTATCATTTACAAATTTTTACTCTCCTTTGAAAAGCCCACATCCATACTCTTGGGTAGGTCGTGCATTATTAGTCCTGAACATCTCCTCTGCCTAATCTTCCTGTTTAAAATCTATATTAAAATCTCTTTTAATAAACTGCAACTCTGCTTCAGGAAACCAAAAACTATCTGCATCATCTATCTGCACCTTCAGTGCTTCTGAACTAGCACTAACCACCACTGCTATTAGAAAAGGAAAAGCCCTTCTTAAAGTACAATGGGATATTTCCCTTTCAAAAGCAGGGGGATGGGAGAGCATAGAGGTTTTTTTATTTGGTGATGTTCAGGGGGGGAAGTAAATTTTTAAAACTATGGGAGAGGAGGTCAGTGAAAGACCCTGTCTCAGAAAACAAGGTGATGGGGCCTGATGAAGAACAGCTCCAGAAACTGTCTTCTGGCCTCCACATACACCTGCACATACATGTACTCTTACACACATGTACATACTCACATACATGCCCACAATATAGTAGATGCAAAGAATGGAACATTGAGATTTCTCTAGATTTGCTTAAAGAGGCTTGACTTTGAAATAATGCTTATTAAATGCTAATAAACTTAAGTTCTTAAATGAAACTATAGAAATGAATTAACATAAGTGAACCTAACTGAATAGGCCATTTATAGCACAAAAACATAAGAAAAAAATTATTGTACTTAGAGCAGGGATATATACTGTAAGGAAAAATAGAACTGAAAAATCTTAATTTTACTCAGTAGATAACAATATTGGTGTTTTAACTCATGTGCTATAGGAGAAAGCAAATAATTACTGTCAAAGGGAGCCAATATTATATATAATTACATAATCAAAGAAATTGATTTTTCCTTAAAACACTATATAACTTTTTTTTTGAGACAGGATTCCCTGATGTAGCCCAAGCTAGCCTCAAACTTGCCATCCTCCTGCTTCAGCCTCCTGAGTGCTGGGTGGAGTTAGAGGTATGTGATACCACACTCAACTTACATGTACTTAAAATTGGAAATATTAATATGAACTAACCTTTGTCCTCAAATATCAGCTTGCCTGCTGACTCTCAACGGAAGGGCAAATCCCTAAGCAGAACTAAACATCCCAGCACTCAGGGTATGGTGACTAGAACCCATTCCCCACTAAAAGAAGCAAAGGCTTCCTGGAAAAATGACAGACTCCAGGCCCGAACCAGAAAAAAAGCCCATGGGACCCTGTAGCATCGTCATGCACTCAGGGTGAATGGGGTCACTTCACAAGGGCAAAAAAGCCACCTCATCAGGCTCCTCTGCTGACGAACATGAAACCACCCCAGGATCAAAAGCAATCTCTGCATTTGACTGAAGGAACACTGGACATCTCTTACGTGCTTTAATAATGCTATTCTGACTGTCGGGTCCGGGGTCTCGCAATAATGGGGGACAGACCACCAAAGTCTATTAAACCAGAAGCCAACTTTATTCCAGAAAAACAAGAAAATTAAAAATTAAAAAAACAATAATAATAATAAAACACCGCAGGGTACAAAAGCTTATCAGCTAGCCGAGACCATAGCCAATGTTGAAATCCTGGAGCTGTGGCAATGGAGGTGGGCACTGGCCCCCTTTTATAGTGTAGGCATGGGGTGTATGCTAGGAGTCACACAGAAACATCAGGTATGAGGTGCATGCTAGGAGTCACTAGAAATAACTATTAAAAGTTAACTTCGGTCCAGGCAGTTGTTGGCTATAAGGTGCGAGGTGGTTTAAAGTTAACCCCCGGCTGTTGACAGAGGAGCTGGCTGTAAAGAGTTAACCTTTAGAGCTGATGACTATCAGTTTTCATCTCTTAAGCTTATAATTTTATATTTCTATATTCCTGGGCCCTTCATGACCAAGCCAGGAAAAGGAGTCATCCCCCGTGACTCCGGCACACTTCTCTTGTCCATGCATCGGGGCCTTTGTGAAACACCCCCAGATTTGAGGAGACGGTCCGAAAGGGTGTAACTCTAAGAATGAAATTTAGAAAAAAACTGTTAACCTGAGGTTAGCTGCTAATGCAAACCAGGCTGACGTGAGCTGGATGAGCCGTGTGGTTTCACTGTCCGACCGAGGACTCTCGGGAAGTGTCATTTTATAAAATGAAATCAGGGTGCCCTCCAGATTTGCCTCAGATTTCCCAGCCTTCTTCCACAAGCTCAGGTACAGAACCTTACCCTTCACATGCGTTTATGTGGCACGTATTCATTATCCTTCAGTTTTCCTTAGCCATCCGGCCTCTCTCGGTGATACTAAGGATTATAGGAAGGGCTAATGTTTTGTGCTTAGCTGGCCAATGTTTTAGAGGGTTAATGTGCTCCCGAGGCTGGCGACGGTGAACCGGCAGGAGCAGAAAACTCCAGGAGGACAAGTGTGCAGTGAGTGCAGTCTTGCCTTCCAGAACTCACCTCAGCTCAAGCCTTAGCCGGCTTTGTGTCTTCCTTTAACAAAGGATGCTATTCACACTGTACCTCCCTGGGCCAGCGGGAGAGGCAGCCTCACAGGCCAAGAGGAGGAGCCTGTCATGTGGGAAGGACACCCAGCCCCCCAGCCCCCCGGAGGCTGTATGACACATGCCACTCAGAGCACCCCGCACCCTTTAGCTCAGATGTCACGCTCATCAGGCAAACCTCTCTGATTATCATTTGGCTCCAGAAAGGGCTGCTGCCTAGAAGGGAATGTACAGGACATGGCACTCGGTGGCTGCCAGCCCTGAGTTCAGCTTAGCAAGCTGGAGGCCAAGATTCTGGGCTGGCAGAGATGAACCCTGACCTGGATGGGGTATGGGGCAGGTCAGGGCTGACAAAAGATTTCTCTCTGAAATTCTTCACAATACTTTTCTTCCTCATGGCGGAGGAGCTTACTTCCCAAACGAACATTCCATTTCATTCCTTTCAGATTACAAGGGAAAAGGGGGTGAGGAGTGGGGAACAGGGGGAGGGCTTCTTTGAAATCTTTCCATTCTAAAATTGCATAAAAGTTAATATCGTGTGTGTGTGTGTGTGTGTGTGTGTGTGTGTGTGTGTGTGTGTGTTTACTACTACAGCAATAAATAGCAAGGGAATAAAGCAATATTATTTTGTTTACATTGGGGAAGAAAGCCAAGACTGCCAACTTTTGTAGCAAACAGATAATTAAGTTAGTACTAAAACATAATACTCTAAAAGTAGCCACGGCACAAGCCTGGTATTACATTTATTATGTGACTCATAGCTTCTTATTTCATGTCTGGGATATTGTTTTCCAAAAGCAAAAGACGTCATTTGAAGGCAACTCGGAGAAAACAAGCCATCGTGGCCTTGGCCCGAGGCTATCAGCAGCAGGGCCAACCCATTATTAGTCTCTAACTCATCAAATGACCCTTCCCACCAACAATGTCAGTGAACTGCCATGTAAATAAAGCACACCTTACAACTAACTGGAAAAGTTATGATTTCGGCTGACCATGGGGGAAAGCTCAATAGAAACTGTATGCTGACTGAGTCGGACGTGATATAGAAGGTGAGGCAGAAGGATCCCAAGTTTGAGGCCAGCATGGGCTATGTAGCAGGTTCTGGGCTAGCTTGAGCCATAAAGTGAAACCTTGTCCGAAAATACTCCTTCACACCACATGAGAAAGTGTCCCTTGTATTGTAAAGGAAAGGGAACATTTTTTGGAAATGTCCTGAACATCTCGGAGCTAGAAACTCTGAGATCGGCCGGGCGGTGGTGGCGCACGCCTTTAATCCCAGCACTTGGGAGGCAGAGCCAGGCGGATCTCTGTGAGTTCGAGGCCAGCCTGGACTACCAAGTGAGTTCCAGAAAAGGCGCAAAGCTACACAGAGAAACCCTGTCTCGAAAAACCAAAAAAAAAAAAAGAAACTCTGAGATCGACCAGGGAATTAAGGACCATTTGCTCACAGGGCACTCGGTGAATCTCTCAGCCTACCTGAAAACAAATTATGTCGTGAATGGGTGAGACAGGCAAGAAGTCTAAAGGAAAGGCAAACCCAACACCAGGAATAAAAGCCATGTCCCAAGGGGCTCCCAAAAAGGAATTAGGGTTGAGACATTTCTGATTTCCTATTGCTATTTTTGCTTAACAGCAAAATCTCAAAATAAGAAGGGCCTACGTGTTCATCCTCGGGGACATAACCAGACTGGTGCCGGCAATTACCAAAGAGAAAGGGCCCAGGAAACCTGCTGCTAGGAGAGAACAAGACCATGGGGAACCAGGCTGCTCTGGGACCCTGGGCCTGGATCATCCCCAGGGCTGCCGCTTCACCCACGGCTGGCTGCATGGCTGCAGAGCTCCCTGGCAGCAGCTTACGAACAGCCAAGTCTCTGCGGGGTACAGGGATCTCACAGGTCATCATATCTTCCCTGGCAGCGGTTTACGAACAGCCAAGCCTCTGCGGGGCACGGGGATCTCACAGGTCATCATATCTTCCCTGGTTTACGAACAGCCAAGTCTCTGCAGGGCACGGGGATGTCACACGTCATCGTATCTGAGGCATCTCATGTTGGGCAGCCGATGAGTAGCGCACATATTACACTCACTCAGAGCAAAGGGGAACTGCCAGCATAAAAAATCCTGCTTCTTCCTTTCCTCTTCTCCTTTCAATTATTGATAATCTGTAAACTCCTGAATAATAAAAAGCAATGTTTCCACGAGTCTCCTAATGTCTGCTATAGCCTGGATCTTGAGTGCCCGGGTTTGGTCATCGGCACTAGTGAGGGGCAGTCAGCCTTTAGGAGCTAGGGTCTTTCTGAGTGGCCATTCCTTAGGTCATTGGGACATGCCCTTGAAAGGGAAGGGAGATGTGGGACTCTGATCCTTTCTCTTCTCCTCTGCCTTGTAGCTTGGGATGAGGTGAGGAGATTGGCTCCACCGGCACTCCCGATTCATCACAAGTTCAAAGCCCAGAGCCAACTAGACCCTGGACTGGAGCCTCCAGGACTGTGAGCAGAAGAAACCTTTCTCTTTACGTATTAACTGTCTCAGGTGTTTTGTTACAGTGGTGGAGAGCTGGCGAACAGAATACCGGTCGCCACTTCCCTGGAAAGCTAACATTCTCCTCAAGCCTACTGCAAAGTCGTCTTCATCAGTCGTTCCTCCAACTCATCACCCAGGACGGAGCCCTCATACGGTGGACTCACAGTAACGAACGTCAGAACCATGCTCTTCCATCACAGAGACACGGGGGCAGAATGACAGGGAGGAACTGAGGGGAAAGGGAAAAAACTACAGTTTCCTGACACATCACATGACGCACGCGGAACATTTTGCTTTCCTTTTATATGATTGTTCTCGTCTTAGTCATAAAAACAGTTTCTCTAGTTAAACACAGGCATCCTTTAAGACAATGGGGTGTGGCTTTTGTATTCAGTTAAATGTAGAGAAAAGACACCATCACACTCAGAACAAAGGAGCTTTGAGGTTCCAAGAACAAATCCCTCAGCCCCACTCTCCCACCTCCCCCTACTGCTGTTTATACTTCTCAGAAACAGTCTCTTCAATAAGATAAAAAAAAAAAAAACAACCCACTCCCAAGCATAAATCCTACCTAAACTTCCTCAACATTTCTGGAAGAAGTATTTTAAGAAAAATAAATCCCAGCCGGGCGGTGGTGGCGCACGCCTTTAATCCCAGCACTCGGGAGGCAGAGCCAGGCGGATCTCTGTGAGTTCGAGGCCAGCCTGGGCTACCGAGCGAGTTCCAGGAAAGGCGCAAAGCTACACAGAGAAACCCTGTCTCGAAAAACCAAAAAAAAAAAATCCCTTTTATTTATAGATCAGATGTTCAAAATTAAAAATAGATCAACTATTATCATTTAATTCATAGTGCAGAGTTCACGTTTCTTCGTATACCGGAAGTACACTTGAACCTTCTGCAAACCAGGAAATGACTAGCCTGGCAAGAGCTGCTGGCTGGTGCAAGAGTGGCCATGAAGGACTGGATTTGGGGCTGGAGAGATGGCTCAGCGGTTAAGAGCACTGCTTGTTCTTCCAAAGGTCCTGAGTTCAATTCCCAGCAGCCACATGGTGGCTCACAACCATCTGTAATGAGATCTGGTGCCCTCTTCTGGCCTGCAGGGACACATGCAGACAGAACACTGTATACATAATAAATAAATAAATAAATAAATAAATAAGAAGAAGGAGGAGGAGGAGGAGGAGGACTGGATTTGAAGCCCGCTCCACAAGACCATGCTGGGTACCATTAACGAAGCCCAAAACACATGGCTGGCTAGGTCACAGGCCATAGGAGAGCACCTACCACTATTCTGCTAAGTGGTCACAGTAATAAACTGCCCTCTACGTTTTTGTCTTTATACCCATAGATCAGTGCATCTCTCGACCCTCACCAGAGAAGCTTCTGTATACAGTACACGGCAATTAATACAGAAACCTGCAACTTGTCAATGTGCAGAGAATATGAGACTGGAGTGCTCAGCTCTAAATGGGACATCTGAGTCTCTCTCTCTCTCTCTCTCTCTCACACACACACACACACACACACACACACACACACACACTCACACAGCTCAACAATCATCCTGGATGAAGGGCTAGCAAGACAGTCAGAGCCAGAGGCTGGGCACATCTGTAGCAAACTAGTACTTTCTGGAGGGCTGTTGCACCCGGGAATTCTCAGTGGCTGTAGCTGCATGCACGAGATCAAGCCGGCCAAACATCCCAGCACCGGTGGGGGGAGGCTCATGAAGTCCCACCCCCTACCTGAGGAACTACTGACCATTGGTGGCTTCAGGGGAGGGGAGTCAGTTTTCTTCAGGGATGGGACCTCCAACAGGCTATCTATGCTCTGTGTTCCAGTAGATGATCCTACACCCATGCACATAACAGGCTGGATTATGTGGACTCAGCAGGGGTGTGTGTGTGTGTGTGTGTGTGTGTGTGTGTGAGAGAGAGAGAGAGAGAGAGAGAGAGAGAGAGAGAGAGAGAGAGAGAGAGAATATGGATAAAGCTGGGAAAGAAAGGTGGTGGACCTATATGGGAAGAATTGGAAGAATGGGAATAGGGAATGGGTTTAATTGATCAAAACACATTATATGAAATTCCCAAACAAACATTTCATCTCCGCAGTCAGGAGGCAAAGACAGGCAAGGTCTCTGAGCCTGAGGCCAGCCTGGCCTACACAGCAAAGTGGCAGGACAGCCGGGGTTACCTGGAGAAACCCTATCTCTGAACACTAACAACTAATTTCCAAAATGAAATATGAAAGGCATGTTAATGCGCGTGGCCTGAGGGAGAATGTGGGTGGAACACGTTTGTGTCGGGAGTCCAAGTCGGTACAAGTGATGTTGTGCCAAGCTGATAACGTAGTCTCCCATGTAGGGCAACCCCTGGCACACACACACACACACACCGATAGAAAAGAAGCCTGGGGTGGCACAAGCCACAGGTGTATCCTAGCAAATGGCCGTATTTATGTTCCTGAGTGCCAAGGTCCACACAAGCTTTGGCAATAGAGAGGAACTCCTGAGGAAGCAGACCGCACCAGAGATGCGCTTTCTGCATTTTTTTTTCTCTCTCTCGGCTAGCAGCAAGGCAGGGTGACATAGTCTACTTGTGAACTTAATACAGCACCAGCGGCACCTTTAATTACCACATCTTCGGTCCCTGCTTGCAACAGAGCATCACTTGGCAGGACGTCAATCTGGCGTAATGCCAACACTAGTCATATACACACCAGCTCCTGGGGAGGAAGCACGTTACGGCTTCTGAAAAAGAAAAGATTGCCTCTGATAATTTTAAGCCTTTCTGGCACTTGATGCTTAATGACCATTTCAGTGCCCCTCATCCAAAATGGCTGTGACCACAAATTTGTGTTTCAAATTTGGGATTTTTGGTTCAGACTTATTCGAAGATACGTAGTGAGAAATCACAGAGCCAGGACCTGCCCTTGGCTCCCACTTTACGAGTATGGCTGGAAATGTGACATCATGCAGTGTTTTCAACCATCTTGAGGCCGGTCTAGTGATCCACACCTACAATCCTGGCATTTGAGGGTTTGAGACAGGAGAATTCAGAGTTTGAGTTAGGTTAGGTTACCTAGTAAGACCCTGTCTCAAAAAACAAAAGGTTTGTACATAGTAAAGTTTATGGTATAGAGTTTTCTACTTGTAATTTTTTTATATTTTATTCATAATATCAGGGCATCATGTTGATTTTTTTCTATGTTAATTCTACTTGTATTATTATCATATTGGCACTTGAATTTTTTAATTTCGGACTTCTGGATTAGCGATGAGAAATCTGTATGCTTTGAGGAAAATGTGAAACAGCTTTCTAACATAGAAACTAATACACAGTCATTCTCTTCATGCCTTTTTACTGTGTAGCCCTGGCTGTCCTGGAACTTGCTATGTAGACCAGGATGGCCTCAAACTCGGAGAGATCCGCCAGCCTCTGCCTCCCAAGTGCTGGTTAAAGGCGTGTATCACTGTGTCCAGTTTGTAGTGTCTTTTTAGCTATCCCTAGAGCACACAAAGCATATCAGAGAGGGGTCCTGCCTTAACACTCCCCCCCGCCCCGTGTGTAGTTCATCTGTGTGCTTGCATTATTCATATGGAGACTTTGATCCCCTCAATAAATCATAAGCTTCTTTGAACGCAGAGACTAATTTTATTCACTGTGTCTTCTCTCTCCACCCATGCCCGCAGCTATCACGGGGCTGGCTACACATTTGCTACCCGGTACACGAGCGTTAAAAATACATAAAATCAGAAAGCCATCGTGTCAAGAAGAGAGAACCCTGCCTTCCCACTCACTAGAAACTGACTTTTTAATTCAATTACAAGAGGAATAAGCAGATGTGTTTATGAACAGTTATTTTGACTAACATTTGTGCAATGAAAAAAAAAGATCCTCAAGCTATTCTTAGTCTCCTGACAAGTTTCCAAAATGTGTGATACTCAACTATCACATGCTCACCCTGCTCACCCTCTACATGTAGGGCATCACCATCGGATAGTAGCTAAAACTCACAGTCTAAAACCAGTCGCTGGGGCTAGAAACCTGGCTCCATTACTCAGTATCAGTGGTAATTTGGGTAACATCTCGATCTCTTTACCCAGAAAGTGAGACAAGTGAAGTACCAACTCCTTAGATGGTGTTTCGGGAGCAAGTACTACAGACAGAACATCTACCACATGCCAGCCGCACAGCGAGCTCTCAATAGGAATACCGCTTGTTCTATCAGGGGTAGGAGTGCATAAGGGAACGGGTCTCTGTTGAAGACTTGTTTTTTGTTTGGTTGGTTGTTTTATATTGTTGTTGTTGTTGTTGTTGTTTGTTGTGTCTTTTGTCTTGAGACAGAGTCATACTATGCAGCTGTAGCTGTCCTGGAACTTACTCTGTAGGCCAGGCTGGCCTTGGACTCACAGAGATCCACCTGCCTCTGCCTCCCGAGTGCTGAGATTAAAGGTGTGCACCCAGCACACTGGCATGTTTATCTTATATAGTAACACTGTCACAGATGACTGCCACCAGGTCACTTGAGCACCTATACTTTTTAATTTCCTTACTGCCCAATCTTGTCTAAAATGTCAGGAAAGTAATTAAAAAAAAAAGCATTCATTTCTACTGACAAATTGGTCACATCGTTCATCTTGATCTTTTTTTAGCATTTGTCTAACATAGCCTAACATTTACTAGGAAATCTGCTGCTCTCTGGATTTCTTTTTTCATTCTTTGCAGTATAAATAAGCTGTTTTAGTGTCTTCCACATGCCTGCATGTGCTAACTACAGCTTCTCAAATTGGGGGTTGCAAATATATCCTAAAAAAGGGAAATAGTTTGTTCAAAAAAGGGGGAACTTGGGGTCTAGAGAGATGGTTCAGCACTGGCTGCTCTTCCAGAAGACCCAGGTTCAATTCCTAGCACCTGCATTGCGGCTGACAACCATCTGTAACTCCAGTTCCAATGGGATCCAGTGCCCTCTTCTGGCCTCCATGGGCACTACATACATGCAGTGCACAGACACACATGTAGGCAATACACCTATACACATAAAATGAAAACAAATAAATCTGAAAAAAAAAAGCATTTTTCTAAGTTTCTCAACTTTCCAGGATTATATTCCTAATAGAGAGACACACACACAGGAGCAAGGATGGAAAGGAGATAACAATATTAACAGTCAGCAGTCAACTGCTGACTACAGATCAAACACCAGCGTACATGCCTTAATTGTCTATTTAACTCAACAACACAGACATCCCAATAAAAAAGTGCCTAAAACAGTAAGTAGGGTGTCTTCTACTGGGAACACAGAAAAATGGCTAAAAGATAACATTGTCAACAGATATAAGTAGCTGATTCTGAGTATTGTGATCATTGCAAATTATTGTTTTTTCCTTTAACTTATTTTTTTTCACTCTAGGAGAAGAATGTCGGGTGGCTCTGAGACCCTCCCCTCGCCATGGGTATAACTGGTAAACGAGGGCTGGGATGGAGGCTCCTCAGTGGTGTAACGGCCCACACGTTGTCCAGGAATCTTCAGGGATGCAGCTTTCGGGGGCCATCACTCATGCTAGCGTGGGCTGTCTGGCAATGCAGTGCCTTTGTGTTCTATAAAGAATCCCTCATCTATGCTTAAGTAACCCCAATAACTCTTGGGTTCAGCAAGCTGAACTTGGGTGGAATCATCTTTGGTTTTGGGGGTACCCCGTCTGTGATGAACAGACACTGTTCACATCTTCCCCAGGAAAAGCATACCACAGAGAGAAATAAGAAGAGTACAAACAAACAAAGAGATTAAATAGCGTCCCCCAAGTCACACAACTAGTGAGTTGGGATACGAACCTGGTTTAACTCTAACGCCACACCCTAACAACTATGATAATAAAATGAACCAGATAACTTTGCCTGAACAAGATCAAAGCATTCTGGGAGTTCTAAAACAGACTTGCTCTCAGCCAACTGAATGTTCCCAACTGAATGTGATAGCCATCATTTCTGCATATTCTTCGTATATTATTTACTAACTGACACAGTTACAACTGTTACATTATTTACTAACTAGTATAGTTACAACCGTTACATTATTTACTAATACTGACACAACTAACCAAGAAGCAGCTTCAACAAGGTCAATCTGGCTGTGCCGGTTAGTCCCAAACTCCAGAATAGCAAAGGGAATGAGCAAGCTCACGGGTGAGGGCAACAGAGCTGGTTGATGCGCATGGGGCACCATGACAGGCCCCCACAGGGGTCAGTAGGAACATGAGAGGTGGGCTTTGGTGACATCCAGAACATTCCTCTCTGCCACAACCCACCCTGTGAGTTATCCAGGAGAAATCCGGTGAACCTTCAAGTTTCCCAAAACACTTCTGAAATGATTTTTTTTTTAACTCAAATTAGCTAGTCCCTCGTGAAAAAGGAAACAGGATGCTGGTTAGTTAACTAAGGCAGCAGTAAACTAAGGACCCTCTCCACAGAGAGAAGACGTCCAATGATACAGGCCCAGGGTATCATGAGTTTGCAATCATCTCTGTGCTAATGTTGTGTTCCGTCTTCAGCAAGAAGCAGCTGTTGCAATCACTGTGTGCAGAATTAAGAAAACTTCTGAAATGATTCAACCCAAATGGCCCTGGCTTTTTAAGTGCTTAAAAATTCTCACATCATACTACACTCACTAGAGAAAGAAAAACCTATGAAATGCTTATCACGTCAAAGCTTTGATAGAGTCAACATACGCTGTATGTCCAATGTTTGCATTACAGTATCTGGTGTCCAGCTTGACTGAAAATGAACTTTAAAGAGAAGTGTTTGGAAAGTGTGGCGGTGAGCTTCAACTGTCAAGTTGACACAACCCAGGTGAGTCTCAATGAGGGATTGCCCACGTTGGGTTGACCTATGGGGAATTGTCTTCATTAAGTTAACGGGGGTGGACTGCCCCATCCCACTGTGAGTGGCACCATTCCCTAGGCAGGGGCTGTGTACCAGAGTGGAGAAACAGAGCTGGGCGCCAGCAAGCAGCTGAGCATGCACACATTTCCTTTCTTTCTATTCCTGACTATGGATGTGATGAGACCGTTTTTAACTTCCTGCTGCCTTGACCTCCCTGCGATGACGGTATGTAACCTGGAATTGCATGCTAAAATAACCCTTTCTCTCTAAGTTGAATTTTGCTGGGGTGTGTTATCATGGCAGCAGAAATGAGACTAGAAGAGTCTGCCTTCACCATCCTGTTTGAACTCATCCAGGTACACACAGACAGGGTTTACAGACAGCCAAGTCCACAGCTGACTCTTCATGGGGGAAAAACTAGGTTAGACCATGTTTGTAGGCTTGCCTCCAAGGATAGGAAGCCTTTGACTTGCTATGTTGTCGGGTTCAATTTCTTTTGGGGAGGTGGGGGCTCTGCAGCCCTGGGGATTTAACCCAGGAACTTGAGTGTGCTAGAAAAGCATTCTACCACTGAACCACAGCTCAAGCCCTGTCTTTGAATTCCTAAAAATAAGGATGGCTGAGCTATTAGACAGATTGTGAAGACCTAAGGGAGAAGGTTATTAGAGAATTCCTCGTCAAAGAACATTGGAGAGCAATGTTGTCTAAGACTCAATCCAATAACCATTTCTTGTTTTCTTGCATGCTACCGTTTCCCTTCTTTATCTTCAATAAAGTGTCTTTCCAGCTTCATGTTGGGGACACTAGAGATGAGGAGGAGGAGGGGCAGGTGTGGAGTGAAGTGAGGGATGTGGGACAGAAAACCCCTGAGGAAAGCAGGATGGCTCAACTCAGAACACTACAATAGTAATAATAATAATAAAAACAAATCCCACAAACACACACACTAGCGCAGCCTGGAAGTGGGGGGGGGGGGGCGTTGGATTGCTATGGGTCGACTCTAGTTCAGAAGGACAATATTCATTCTCCAAGGACTTCTGGTCACGGGAGCAGAGAGAGACCAATAGGTATGCAAAGGAAGGAAGAACCTCATGCTGAACGTGGGAAAGCTTGGGTCATTTGATCCCTCTAAAACCAACTATCCACGGGACATTGATACACACTCCAGATACAGTTTCCAGGATAGCACGGGTTAAAACTGAAGCACAAGGAGTATTAACTAAATTTAAGAATCTTAAGAAATCCTGGCCCCGACCACCTGCAGGGAGGGCGTGGCTATGGACAGGACACTAACACTGAATGCACTGAACGCCCACACAGTGGTGCTCCATTTCACTGGCCCTCACAAGGGTGTGGTTGGTGATTAGCACAACGTGGACAACTCCTACTCATCCAGTCATTTCTCTTCTACAGAAATAAATCACAGCTAGATTTTCTAAGACAGGTCTAGCTATGTAGCTCAGGCTGGCTTTGAACTTGTGCTCAATCCTTCTGCCTCAGACTCACAAGTGGTGAGATTACAGGTCTGCGTCACTATGTATTAATGTGTGTGTGTGTGTGTGTGTGTGTGTGTGTGTGTGTGTGTGGTCAGGAATATAACAGGCTGAAACGGCCATTTCCACAGGAACTCTGTTTTCTGATGCAGGATTAACCCACCCAGAGACAGAAATGGAGGCGGGAAGTATTTTTGCAATGAGATGCCCGGAAGAAGAGTTACCAGTCACTGCTTTACGAACCCACAAATGAGGCAAGTGGGGTGAACTAAAACAAACAAACGAACAAACACAGGCTCCCGAGAGAGAGCCGGGCACAACGGAGCACACTCCACAGGCTGGAGCAGGAGGCTCAGTTGAGCCTGAGTTCTGGGCCAGAATGGACTACACAACAAACCCTAGTCTCATAAAACAGCATAGGCCCCCATGTGCACAACTGTAATCACGGCACTCAGGCTACAGAGGCAGGGGGATATTAAGTTCAAGGCCAGTCTAGGCTACGTAGTGAGCCCTTATCTCAACACACACACACACACACACACACACACACACACACACACACACACATACACACAGTCTAAGACTCCTAATTTTGCAATCTCAAAGCCCAATGCTCTTCACAAGTTTGGCTTCTCCCTTAAAAGGGATGATGGTTGTTACACCTTCCAAGAGCAGAAGCCGCAAGTCTTCTTTGTATGGGTATGTATGTGTAGACTTGTAGCTACAGGAAAGTCTCTGCGTTTCTGTAGGGGAGTTGCCCTGCTGTGGGTCCTGCTGTGGGCACTGAACAAGAGAAGGCTCCCTGGTGATCCGCTGAGAATCACCACCCAACCCTTGAAGACCCCAAACTTTTCCCACTTATGGAAGCTTAAAGTTAAGTCCTTTAGGCCCGTTATGGGAGAATCAGGGGTCAGAAAATGCTGAGATTGCCACCAACGTGCCGAGAGGGACTTCTTTCAACTTGTCAAGTCTCATGGGGGAAAAGGGAAGAAATCATGCTGTACCACTTTCCTGCCGATGTTTAATGTTTATACAACTGGTTCTAGGATCTTGATGATCCAGTAAGTGGGAAAACTGCTGGGAACTAGATAGAAACAGAGGGAACAGGGGCTGGAATCCCAAGTCCCCGACCAAGGAAAGGAACTGGCTCGCCCTCTACTGGCGACAGCAGGTAGTGTCAGCAAAATGGGAGGTGACCTTTCCTATCCCCTTGAACGAAAGACCCAGAGGCCCACAGTGAAACCACATTACAGCAAATTCTACCCATGACCAAAACACTTTACTACTACATCCTGAATGAGCCCTCTTCTGCGAATGTGTTGAAAAGGCAACACTGGACAGAGGAAATGGGGTGGGGGTGGGGGAGCCTATGGAGCTAGCTCACTTGGTAAAGTACTTGAAGCACAATCATAAAACCCAAGCTGGGTCCCCAAGACCTGAGCTGGGTCCCCAAGACCTGAGCTGGGTCCCCAGAACAAAGCCAACCATGGTGGTGTATACATGGAATCCCAGCACTAGAGAGATGTTTGCTGGCCAGATAGCCTATCTAATTCAGTGAGTTCGAGGTCATCAAGAGACCCTGTCTCACTGGGCAGTGGTGCCCCACGCCTTTAATCCCAGCACTCAGGAGGCAGAGGCAGGTGGAGCTCTGAGTTCAAGGCCAGCCTGGTCTTTATAGTGAGTTCCAGGACAGCCAGGGCTACAGAGAGAAACTCTGTCTTGAAAAACAGAGGGAGGGAGGGAGAGAGAGAGAGAGAGAGAGAGAGAGAGAGAGAGAGAGAGAGAGAGACTATCTCTTAATTAATTAATTAATTAATTAATTAATTAATTAATTAAAGACAAGCTGCATAACTCCTAAGAAATGACATACATGCACCCAAATACATGCAAACACACACAGAAGAAATTTAAGTCAGGTAGGTATGGAATACATCGGAAATTCTTCTCTTCCAATACACAACATCAAAATAGATTTCTATATACAGTCCATTATAAATAGCTAGCTACTTGCTCATACCATTACCAGAAAAAAAATGACATTATTCTTCAGTGGCAAATCCTTTGTTGAAAGTAAAATGTCAGTGGCAAAAATGCAAAGAATTCAGGTTTAAAAAAAAAAAAAAAAACTACCTCCTACCACCGGGGAGAGAGACTGGGTCAGGCGCACACTCGAAAGCCACCGTGCTGTAAGAAAGATGCTCTGCAAACCGTACATCCCCAACTGACCTGTTCTTGCTATTCTGCTGCCTCAGAAAACGATTCTTTCTTGGCTTCTCTCCACCCACATGTAAAGACTGTACTGACCTTGTCATAAATGTTTACTAGATTATAGCCATACCTCCAATGGCTTTAAATCTTTCTAAGAATGCATTTGATACACACTGATGTCCTATATGCAACAGTAAGTTGAGGCCTGAAGAGAGGCTCAGCAGTCATGAGCGCCTACCGCTCTTTCAGAGGACCCGAGTTTGGTTCTTAGCACCCAAGAAAAGCGGTTCGCAACGGACTCAAACCCCGGCTCTACGGCATCCCATACCTCTGGCCTCCACAGGCACTGGCACTGGTGTACATGCCCACACAGACCTACACACAATTAGAAGTAAAAAATAGGGCTGGAGAGATGGCTCATCGGTTCTTCCAGAGGTCCCGAGTTCAATTCCCAGCAACCACATGGTGGCTCACAACCATCTGTAATGAGATCTGGCGCCCTCTTCTGGCCTGCAGGGACACATGCAAGTAGAACACTGCATAAATAAATAAATAAATAAATAAATAAATGAATAAATAAATAAATAAATAAATAAATGAATAAGTGAATGAATGAATGAATAAATTAATAAAAAAATAAATCTTTAAAAAAAGAAGTAAAAAATATAAATCTTTAAAACGCACAAGATGAATTCCAAGTGGCTCCCATGAACTCAAGCACGAGTATAAACTACCAAGTCTGCATCTCAGCAGAGCCCTCACGCTGCTCCTTCACAGCCCACCCCTCCCCCTCCCCCACTGACCAAAGCGACAGCGCCAGACACGGTGCAGGTGCCGTTCCTAAACCCTGGGCCTCCGCTGACGCGGGTTACTTTCACGACATCGCATGCACACACGCACATCCAAGGTAACTCTGGTCCCGCCTCCTGACCATCCTACCTGTCCGTCTGTGTGATACACATTCAAAGAGTCCCACTACCGGCACACTGTTAGTGTAACAAGTGCTAAGGGGGGAATGGGACTGATGCAGTCTCTCCCCCGGCAGGGCTATGTGTAAGAAGGGAGAACACACATGTATACAGGAGCAGATATAAAGTATCACTGGCACTCTATAGAAGTAAGCAGAGCAAACGCTGGGGTCCAGGAGAAAGGGACGGGGATCCCAGCCAACCAGGGAAGGAATTCAGGAAGACAGGAAAAGCCTAATGCTCAGTCCAGCGCATCAGCAACGCACCCTGAAAGGACGGCAACACTCTGTGATGGAGTGCCATGTGTTCTCTTCATGCATCCGGAATGCATTTGAAAAGCAGAAGTCCACTGAGCATGGCTGGGGCACGTCTTTAATCCCAGCGCTAGAGAGGCAGAGGCAGACAGATCTCTGTGAGTTTGAGGCCAGCCTGGTCCACATGCATAGTGAGTTCCGAGACAGCCAGGGGTATGTAGAGAGACTCTGTCTCTCTCCGTCTCTCTGTCTCTTCTCTCTCTCTCACACACACACACACACACACAAGCAAAAGTCCATGCCCTTTCAGTCCTTGCTCTATTTGACCTCTCTCTCTCCCTCTCCCTCTGTGTGTGTGTGTGTGTGTGTGTGTGTGTGTGTGTGTGTATGTGTGTATACATGGCCATGTGCTCTTAAGAACTGTTCTACAGATGTTAAAATGCATCTCTTCCGACTCTACTTCTGGCTCCCAGTGGCAGCCTCAGGTGCCTCACACACCTTACCCAAACCCTGGGTTCCTCTGACTTCGTCGTCCTGTAACCCCCATCTCTAGACCTATGAAGTCACCCACCCCCCCCCCCCCCCCCCCCCCCCCCCCCCCCCCCCCCCAGCATCTTGTCTTTCCTCATTCCCAGGACTCTCTTCCTCGGATTCCTAGATGTCTGTCATACTGGCCTCCTCTCTGAGCTCACTCATCTTCTCCAGCCTGTCCTCACTCCTGCCAAAATGGCCTCTGAAACATAGAAATCCACGGTGTCACCCTTACACCGTGACATGCTGCCACTACCAAACAACCTCAACCCCAACGGCAACTGCCGATCCCCTCTTTCTATCCAGTGATAAAGACTACCAGGGGCATCGAAAACACCCGGTGTTCACACAACGTTCGGACTGTTTTCTCTGCCTGGAGTATCTGGCGCCCATTGCCCCACGTGGGCAATAACACTTCTGTTATTCTCTTCTAATCCGACTTCTTTGGAGGAAAGTGGAATCATGCTGTAGTCCCGGCTTGCCTGGAACTCACTCTGTAGCCCAGGCTGGCCTAAACTCACTACAATCCTCCTGCCTCAGCCTCCCACACGGTGAGATTATAGCATGAACACGTCCCCAGTTTCCAATCCTATTCCTTTCTAATACCCTCTCGTGCTTCATGAGTTTTGAGGATGTGACCTTTGCCTCCATTGCCCTTTGTTCACACAGAGCCTGCTTTCACATATAACATGGATCCAAAAATACGTTTATAACCATTCTCAAATAAAGCACATAAAGGAGGATCGATCTTGCATATTATTGGAAAAGGTTATGTCATCCTTTCCAGAAAGCTATAAAAAAAAATTATAAAATCCCTAATCAGGATCATTCAATGTCTGTTCCTCAAATAATTGAACCTCATTGATTATTTTTAAAGTAGAGAAGCCCCAGAAACCTTCAGAATTGCCTCAAAACTCAAGTGTACAAGCGCTGGCGGGAAAGGCAGTCCCTGTGCCTCTGTGTAGCTGAATGAATAGCCGAGTCAACGCAGCCGGGCCGTGGGCGGAACACCGCACGTGTTCACTGGCTTAATTTTCAGAATGACCCCACGAAGTTTCACCATCACCCTCAGCTACCGGTGAAGAAAACTGAACACCGAGGGCCTGCAGAACACTCCTGAGCTCACACAGCTGGGCAGAGGCCAAACAGGGACTCACTCCCAGGTGAGACGGCTCCGGAGTCCACGTTCTCAACTCACGTCCTCCCCTCGTGGCCATCAGGACCCTCTCCCTCTCCTCACTCAACTTTCTCCATGCCTGCTCTTGTGGAATCTACCTGAAGCCAGCCTCTGGCCTGGCGGGCACTGGGGCATGCATGCCCTGTGGCCTGAAAAGTGTTCCTAGGGGAGAAGATCAAGAAGAGAAACTGTGCAGAGACGATGTGGACTCTCTCCATCATCCCATCCACGGCTCCAGAGGACTCTGACAATTCAGCAAAGCCCTCACATTTGAGCACTAGGAAGGTGTGCAGACTACATCCCTCTCTAAAGATGATCAATAGCCTTGGCTTGCCTGAAAGTCCCTTGTTTGGGTAACACCCTCTCCTAAGCATTTTCCCTAAGTTCCATAGAAGTGCATAGTTTTACCTTGAAACATTGGGAGCTTTACTGGCACGCCAGACCATACAAGAAGAACAGACTCCAAAGACTTTAGATTATACTCAGACTCTATGAAAATGGAAGTTGTCTAAAATTAATTCTAACATACCAGGACTACGGTAGGGACAGTAATTATAATTTTTTATTTGTTCCTCTGAATCTGTATTTTTTGGAGACACTCACTAAGGATTCTGTGATGGTTAATCTTTAGTGTCAACTTGAGTGGACTCACCTTAGAGAGTATACCTTTGAGCATGTCTTTAAGGACATTTCCAGAGAGGCTTAACTGAGGGAAGATTCCCCATGGATGTGAGAGCACCATCACATAGGCCCGGCTCCCATACTGAATAAGAAATAGACAGTCAGCTGAGCACATCACCTCCTTTCTCTGGTTCCTGTTTGTCTGAACCGCCCACTACCACACCTTCCCTGCCAGGATGGACTGTATCCCTTCCAACCACAAGACAAAATAAACCTCCCTCCCCTTAAGTTGCCTGTTCTCGGGGATTTGGTCAGAGCAACGGGGGAAACAGTGAATACAGACACTGTGTGTTTCTGTTTGCCCTCCATGTCCAGCACAGGACTTCCTTGAATATATAAATAAACATTTTTATATATACACTTACGCATTTCACATTTCAAAACACTTTCAGTTTGACTCCAAAACATTCCTGAGACCCATAGAGTCAACCTTTCAAATTAAGAGAAGCGTAGGAAAATGAAATAGTAGTCTAATGTCCGAGGACAATTTAAGTGTTAGTTTAAATTAAAGATAAAATCAATTTGAATGATTTAATAGAGATAGAAAACTGATAAAAAGCAAGCAGGTAAAAAAGAGTGGTGATTTCCTGAATAGGAAAGAGATGATGGATACAATATGCCCAAGGATGGGACTAGTTTATCCCAAGTCACAGGAGGAGAGCCTGCCCATTCAAGGCAGGAGTGTGAGGACATTCTACCTCGCTTGTTTCTTTCCAGATCGGGGCCTGCTATATAGCTCAGGCCAGTCTTGAATGTACTATCTCCCTGCTTCGGCCCTCCCGGTGCTGGGTTTACGGGTGTACCCCCACTACCCCTGTCTTACAGAACTCTTTTGGTTGTTTACATTTTCTCTATTAAAACACAAAGTAAGGAAACAGAATGGGATGTAAACATGGAGCAGGGGTAGAGGTGTGAGCTAGAGAAATAAAATAGGATTGCCGGCAACACCAACTCTGTCAGTTATATCAGCCGTCGCACCTTTAAGGAGGGGTCAGGTGGTCTGTTTCTCCAGTCACCGTCAGCAGGAGGTGCGCACACAACATGCTAGAGACATGAGGAAAATACAGGTTGGGGTTTTGCCAGGGGACACCAGGACAATTGATCCGTGTGTGCAACTTAAGTGTGATGATGCTAACAAGCAATGGATCACTATCGATCACTGCCAGGTCAAGCACACTGCACATGGTCACAAAACGAGGACTCAGCTGAGAGTGATGGTGTGTGCCTAGATTCCCTGAGAGTCTACAGCCACCCTGGGATTTATAGTGAGACACTGTCTCTAAACGGGGAAGGGAATTAAAAGAGAATAAGTACTCATCCTTCTCTTTGGGGACCTGACAATGTGGGGGATAGTTTGCTGGCTTCCAAACTTTTCTGTCCATAAGAAAAGCTTGAGGAGTGTAAAAATGAATGAGGCAACTCACGTCAATTAAATCTGAATGTTGGGAAGTGGGAGCTAAGCATTGGTATCTTTTTTTTTTTAATCCCCAAATGACTTCAATAAACATCAAAAACTTGGAGCACTGCAATAATCTCCTCTGCAGAGAATGGAATTTGAAGATCTATATTAAAATCCCTCCAAGTAAGCATTCAAGCGTATGTTAATTTTATATTCTGCTGTAGACTCAATACCCAACACAAGAAAAATGCAGCGCATTGTTGTACAAAACAACAACCTATCCTTTTGGGAAGAGAATTCAAATCCATGCTAAATTTATACTCAGGGTAAAAGGCACTTGGAATTGTGGGGTTATTAATCTTGGACATGTTGCTTACTGCCCTATCCCCAGTGTCAGGCAAATCGCAAATGCATGTGAATATCTGTTGAGCAAATGAGTGACATTTTGATACATATGGTCTAGAAAAACCTTTTTTTTTTTTTTTTTTTTTTTGGAGACAGGGTTTCTCTGTGTAGCTTTGCGCCTTTCCTGGAGCTCACTTGGTAGCCCAGGCTGGCCTCGAACTCACAGAGATCCGCCTGCCTCTGCCTCCCGAGTGCTGGGATTAAAGGCGTGTGCCACCAACGCCCGGCTAGAAAAACCATTTTAATGGCAATGTTCCTTTTAACACAAAAAGAATTGAAATATCCCACTTGTGGAAGTAGTCTATCATAACCAAATGCAAAAATAATAACAATGTGTACAGAAGATGATTTTAAAAAGGACTCCCTCAATCTATCATATACTCTGTTCCAGATCATATCAGTTTTAGTTTTAGAGTCTGTCTTACCTGCCTGGGATCAGGCAGCACACATAATATAAACTTCAATGCCTTTCTTATCACAGCTGAAGAGTGCTCCCCCTGCTGGAAGTACTCGATAATGACGGCATCAACGAGGCATCCCGACTGTGACCCCAACCGGCGAAGAGTGGCAACCTTCTGACCTGCAGGCTCCGCTATGTTCAACCAGAGCTTGTGGGTGAAGAGAAATCACACTGAATTCCCCTTTACCTCTAAATTATCACAACCAAGACCTAGAAACATTTTCCCTAAAACCCTGGTCCTTTTTAAATGAGGTCATAAGAAGATATACCAATTGTTGCAAAGCCACAGGGATCTCCCAGAAATTAGAAGTTCACAGGGTCTTACTGCATGTTCAAACATTTATGTGAGTTTTCAGTTACCTTGGAATAAATTTTGAAAAGTGGAAGCACAATTCTTAGCTATAACATGCTCAAATGTTGTCTTTTTCCCCCTTGGTGAAGGGAAATTGCTATTAAAATATACAAGTTTAAATATGTATATATTTAAATATATTAAATATACAATTATATATATAAATACATATATGGCGAGACACGGTGGTGCACACCTTTAATCCCAGCACTCATGAGACAGAGGCAGGAAGATCTCTCTGAGTTCCCGCAGCCTGGTCTATGAGGCTGAATCCAGGACAGCCAGAGCTACATAACGAGACCCTGTCTCAGACAAATCAAAAAACAAGTGTGTCATAGTTTTTCCCAAGCACCTTTTTCTCCTAATCTTCATGCATTAAAAAAATCTATATTAAAATCTCTTGCAATAAACTCCAGTTCTACTTCATTAAAAAAAATAATTTCTTTCATCTAGCCAGGGAAGACCACAGGCTAATCAGATGTTGGAAACATACTTCAAAATGTTCACTATTAATAAGTTGGAGGTAAAATCCACCTTCAAATTCCAAATGTAAGGAAAACCTCCTTAGCCTGAATGTGAGTTTCCTTTTATATATCAAACAAACTTAAGCGTGCGCGCGCGCACGCACACACACACACACACACACACACACACACACACGAGTGCATCTGGGTTACAATGGCAGATGAGGAAAGAATGCATCTAATTCTAGTCTCCAGGGAAAGAAAATCACACTAAAAATATAGTAAAGGGAATTTCTAAACTCATAACCCACAAGGAATACGGGAAAGGAGCAGAGAACGGTGGCAGGATTTGAAGCCGTAAAAGCACACTGGCAAATAGAAATGGGCGCCACCGTCCTGGAGGGTCAAATCTCAAACTGAAAGAAGGAGACTAAAAGGCCATCTAGGTCACACCACGGTCCACACGACTCTGGACCAGCAGCCAGGAAGCACAGAGCACAGAATGGGGGTGGGGAGGTAATATCAATCCCCTGAAGATCTGGTTCCCCGCTTCTCACCCTCTCTCCTCAGGCTGGGCGGTGCCTGCTCCCACACCGAGTCCCGTTTCTGGACAGACTCACCACACAGGCTGGAGACAAGGACTCTGAGATACCCATTTTCTATTTTCTCCACAGATCTTGACTCATAACTTCCACAGCCCTCATGATTTACTAAGTGACTAGCACAATGTGGTTGACGTGTCCTGGGTTTCTGGGGCAGCTTCAGGGCCGTCAAGGGGTAAGAAAGTTTGGTGTAATGTTGACGCTCTTTAAGCCAGGTGAGCCTCAATCTCATCCTTAGTTCCTGCTCGCCCACCCTTTAACCTGCTCCTCTGTCTCCTCAGGGCCAGAACTAAAGATGCACTGATCTTATCCCACCTTTCTATCTCGGAGCACTAAGCAAACCCCAGAGGAAGGTGTGCTACACAGACTGGGTCCCCACTCACCCAGAATATTAGCACTAGACCACACCTCTTCCCCCAATCAGGTTTCTACACGGTTTCCCATGCTTAATTATCTGCATGCAATGAGATCTCCAGAAAATTAAAAACAGTCCAGAAAGCTTCAAGGTAGATGGGCGCGCGTGCTTCCCGGAATATGGCTAGCCCAGAGAGAACATGGGGGTACTGAATCTCTTCCCCTGTCTTAAGTCATGCATAGCTTCACTTGACGAGGGACATCTCATCGGCCAGGCATCGGCAGCCTTGATGAGGTGGGCCGTTGCCCTGAGTTCTGTGAGCTGCTGCTCTAAGTAACTTAAGCAGTGGATTGTAGGAAAGCCGGGTCTAGCCAACCCATCATAAGCGTAAGTGAAACAACCCGGGAGTTATTCTGAAGTGGGGGTCCCTTTGCCCACACACATAGTGCCAGAATCCAGGTGAATCAAAAGGCATGCAGCTGCTGTCCACTGCAGAACTAATTGCTTGCTTGCTGATGGGGTAAAATCCCTGAATGGACTCTAGCCAGCCCGAGCATTCCAAACACGGCTCTGGCAGGCCTTGCCCTTCTCCCCTATTCCCTCTGCCTTGCTAAATAAAAACTGTTAGATTACATTTATCTGAAGGTCCCTTCCTTATTTGTCCACTTCCTCCTCCTGAGGCTGGCTACCAAGGTCCAGCTATCAAAGTATTGAAGTCCAGCAATCAAAAGCCTTTGACTCACCTAATTAACATGCCCAATGAAAAAAAAATTTTTTAAAGATTTATTATGTATACAGCGTTCTGCCTGCATGCCAGAAGAGGGTGTCAGATCTCATTACAGATGGTTGGGAGCCACCATGTGGTTGCTGGGAATTGAACTCAGGACCTCTGGAAGAACAGTCAGTGCTCTTAACCTCTGAGCCATCTCTCAGCTCCTCAGCTCCGTGCCCAATGAAAATTAAACACCTCATCCTAACACGGAGTTTCCCCTTTTACATTTATAAACCGCCATTTTCCTACGGGCCACATCTGTCTCCTCTCTATCCAGAGGCAGTCCTTTGTCTTCTGGGACAAACCACCCTTGCCCCACCCCACCCCCCTTGCTCCCTTCCCCTTCTCCCTCATCCTCTATCTCCCATCTTCCTCTCTTATTCCCCGCCTGTAGTAGTTGGAAGGCCATTGGCCCCCATCATCTCATGGGGAGTGGCACTATTAGGAGGTGTGGCTTGCTTGGAGTGGGTATGGCCTAGTTGGAGGAAGTGTGTCACTGTGGGGGCAGGCTTTAAGATTTCCTATGCTAAGGATACTGCTTGGTGTCTCAGTTGACTTCCTGTTGCCTGCAAGATATGGGGTTCTCAGCTCCAGCACCACATCTGCCTGCATGCTACCATGCTCCCACCATGATGATAATGGACTGATCCTCTGAACTGTAAGTGAGCCCCTCTTTGTAAGAGCTGCCGTGGTCATGGTGTCTCTTCACAGCAATATAAAAACCCTAACAAAGACAGAGGACCTCACCTAAAGCAAAGCACTCAATGAGCAAATGCATCCAGAAGGCCAGATGCATAATATCCAACCGCCAAACCTTCAACACGCAAGTGGGTGGTCAGAGGACTCTGCCCTGGGGAACCTCCCCAGCCCCAAGGGAAGGGCTCGAAGGTGCTGGTGTTGGAGTTCTAGCAGATCACCTCCAGCGATGCTCAGTCAGTTAACCCTGCCAGTGAGCCCACAGTTAACACGAACAGACAGGCAAGGATTCCCAGGCCCCCGAGAAAAGACTCTATTACAGCCTCTTTGAAAGTGTCTTCCCTGATGTATCACTGGTGTCCTGGTTGGGTTTGTTGGTTTGGGTTTTTGCCCATTTGACACAGGCTAAAGGAATCCAGGAGGAGGAACCTCAGTTAAGAAAACGCCTCTATCAGATGGCTGGTAGATGAGTCTGTAAGGACACTGAATTGATGAATGATCAATGTGGGAAGACAGAGTGTGGTGATATTTTAATTGTGCTGAAATGTGATTTTATTTGTATGTTAATAAATAAAGTTTGCCTGGAGATCAGAGGTCATTAGTGAGCCAGGAACAGAAGTCAGGTGGTGGTAGCCCATGCCCTTAATCTGATCACATGGCAGGCAGAGTCTCTGTGTGGTCAAGGACACAGCCAAGTGTGGTGACACAAACCTTTAATCCCAGTACCAACCATAGAAACCTGGAGGTCTATATAGACGGGCAGTGACGAGGAAGTGATGTGGCTGGGCTTAGAGCCAATGAGAAGGCAGAACAGAAAGGCAATAAAAAGACAAGTCAGACAGGAAGAAGGTCTCTCTCAGGGGAAGGACGGCAGCGAGTGGTAAGCTAAAGGTAGTCTTGGCTCTTCGCTAGTGCTCTGATCTCTTGGGCTTTTAACTCTGTATTTGGCTCTGTGTTTCTTATTTAATAAGACTGTTTAGAAATTCGTCTACAATAGAGTTCCCTGTGAGTGGTGCCCACCCCTGGGCAGGTGATCCTGAGTTAAATAAGAAAGCAGGCTGAGTCGGGCATGGTGGCGCAGGCCTTTAATCCCAGCACTTGGGAGGCAGAGTCAGGGGGATCTCTGTGAGTTTGAGGACCCTCTGGTCTACATAGTGAGATCCAGGACAGCCAGAGCTGCATGAGACCTCGTCTGGAACAAACAACAACAACAAAATCAAGTTAAGGAAGACATGGGGGAGCAAGCCAGTGAGCAGCGCTCCTCCTTGGCCTCTGCCTCAGCTCCTGCCTTGACTTCCTGTCCTAAATTCCCTTCATGGAGGTCTAGAAGCTGTAACATGAAATAAACCCTCTCCTCCCCAAGCCGCTTTTGGCCAGGGTGTTTATCATAGCAACAGAGTAGGACAAGTGGTGTCCACACTGCTGTTTTCCAACTACAGTTTTAGTCTCTATATAATATATAATAGATTCAGAACAGTAAGAAAACGGATTGCACTGGGCTAGTGAGATGAGTGGAAACTTGCCACACAAGCCTGATGACCGGAGCTTGATTCCCCCAAAAGCAACGTGAAAGTGGACGGAGAGAAGAGACTCCTGAACAGTGTCCCGACTTCCACACACCTGCTGCAGCACACTTAAGGACAGAATGCCCGGCTCTAATTCATATCGAACTACTTTATCCTGCAAGGAGCTACCAAACCTCTGGCTCTTCGGTCCCCACCCCCAGAAGTGTGCACTCACCTACTGCCAAGAGCTAATTAAGCAAGGCTATCAGGTGCTAGCAATGGAAAAGAATGAGGGAGAAAAAAAGGTTGGGCGGTGGTGGCGCACACCTTTAATCCCAGCACTCGGGAGGCAGAGGCGGGCGGATCTCTGAGTTCGAGGCCAACCTGGGCTACAGAGTGAGTTCCAGGAAAGGCTCCAAAGCTAATCATTGGTAACTGCTCTACACCATAGCCTGATACATGCTGCAGGATGCATTATAACTGTCTTCTGACTCCCACAAAGGGATGCCATGTGACTTCTCCCAGGAACCCAACAGCAGACCTGGCCCCAGGGGCCTTGAGGTTCATCTTCCAAAAGCTTTTGTCTCAGACAGAGACTACACTCACTCCTCCTTTCACAACCAGGCTTGACTCTGCTACTCAGGATTTCAGAACCACGCATTGCCCGAGAATATATACAGAGAGCAGAAGTATAAAGAAAGGAAAATTCATGCTTTCATAGGAGAGAGATTTCACCCAGGGAAGAACAGCCAGGAGCCAGGAGCCAGCATGTATGAGAGAGGGAGAGGGAGAGGGAGAGGGAGGGAAGGAGGGAGGGAAGGAGGGAGTGTTGCTCATCCCAAAATGTCTCCTGTGAAAGGAGAGACAGAAAGAAGGTAAGGGCTGGAAGATGGGAAGGATCGAGTGCTGTAAAAGCCGTCTTCGAGACATGACGCAGCCACGGCTCTCATGACCTCAGCACAAGGTTGGGTCCTTCAACATCTTGTCATGGTTGAGGGAATAAGAAAGAGCACATGCCGGGCGGTGGTGGCGCACGCCTTTAATCCCAGCACTCGGGAGGCAGAGGCAGGCGGATCTCTGTGAGTTCAAGGCCAGCCTGGTCTACAGAGCAAGATCCAGGAAAGGTGCAAAGCTACACAGAGAAACCCTGTCTCAAAAAACCAAAAAAAAAAAAAAAAAAAGGAAGAGCACATGGCCCCACCCCTCACTAAGGAGCTATTAGCATATGATGGTGGGGGAGGAGGAACCATTTTCTTCAGTGCTGTGGCCACGGGTAAGCTGCCGGTGCTGCAGTAAACAACCCCACACCCATGCTCACAATTCAGTGCGTCACACAAAACATTCATCTTTCACCATGAGGTTAAAAGGATGATTAGTTGTGATAAGAAGGGTTCAGGGCTGAAGGAAGGGACAGGAGAGGGTACCAGGGGTGAGTATGGTCAAAATATAGTGTGCGGATTATTACATTATTCAAAAAGCTAATAAATTAAAAGAAGTTCCAGGTCATTTTCAGCTACATAATGAGTTTGAGTTCAAAGTCACCTTGGCTTACATCAGACCTCATCCCTGCCGCCACCACCCCCACCCTGCAAAAAAAAAAAAAAAAAAAAAATGAGATGTTTAAGATATCGGCCATAGAGCATTAAATCACATGAAAGGCCCTAGGGAGCATGGGACTCTGTGAATGCACAGGTCACATGACTGTGGAAGCTGCTAAGTAGAACTTAGCACTGTTACTCACTTGATGACATTTGTAAGAGGGAAAAGACAAAAAAAATAAATATATATATATATATATATATAATAAATAGGGGAGACATCTGTAAGTCATGAATGTGACAAAGAACTCCATCAAATCTGCAAGAAAATGTCAGACTCCCAAAATTCATGAAGGGAAATGGGCACCTCGCACAAAGTGGTGTCAGGACAGCCAATAATATCATTCAAAGGTGCTGAATTATGTCAGTAATCAACAGAATTAAACACACACAGCCACTACGCCAACAAAATTAACAGACTGTCTGTACCATGGTCGCTGCAGATCCACCTGATCCTTCATTCTCCTCCCACAGCATTTCTCACATCCTCACATACAAAGAGTCTATTTCTCGATTCCTAGTGAGCAGGGGACCCAAGGGACCAAGGACAGTGAACTGCGGACTGTCCGGAGCTCTGGAAGAATAGATCTGTTCATTCACACAGGGCTGCTGGCTGGGGGACAAATTGGCAAACAGGAACTGCCATTTGCAAAGACTCCGTCCAGGTGCCTGGACCGAGTTAGCTGTATCTGTTGCTTATCCTTGGACTTTTAATTACGTCTGCCAATCTGCTTAGGCATTTAAATCCTTTTTAGTTATGCTTCTGGAAGCCATGACCGAAAGAAAACTGTTCATTATTACAATGCTGTGACGAAACAAAATGATGGGCTGAAAAACAGTGTCTAGGGCCGGTGAGAGGGCTCCGAGGATAAAGGCTCCCGCCTCCTAACCTATTCACCTGAGTCCAATCCCCTGGTCCCATACAGTAGAGGGAGAGAACCAACTCCCAAAGACCGGCCTCTGACCTTCACATGCAGGTACATATACGTGTGCACAACATACACACACGCACACCTGCACACATGCACACACACCTGCACACATTGACACCTGCACACACACACACACACACACACACACACACACACCTGCACACATTCACACCTACACACACATACACACACATACACATGCACACAAAGGACACTCACCTATTGGACAAGGCACTTGTACCTTGCAGACATTTCTAAGAAACAATAAGACACGGGATGCTAGAGTAGACTTGTTCCTAAGACAAGGCTGCCTGCCAGCTGTCTGAGAAGCCTGTGTGTATTGGTAAGGCTTTGATACGGCCACATACATTCATATTTTGCTCATGTTTTCTCTGATCACACCTTTAAAGTTACAGCCATGTTTATTACTTGATTTGGAATAGCCGTTCACCAGCTCAACCAACCTAGCGTTTGCAAAGATTATAAAGTCACGTGATGCGAAGAAATGGCTTCTGCTTTCAGGAAGAGGGGATTAAGCAAAGCGGGCAAATATCTCAACAGCCCGTCCTTAGATAAATACGAGGGAAATATCTTCTTCTCTCAGACAAACACTGGTCCTGCACCACTGTTTCTGCTTGTTTGGAGTTTGGAGGAGGTTTCGTGTTGGTTTTCTTTGGAGACGTGTCTCACTACGTGTAACACAGTCTGGCCTCAAACTCCTGATCCTCCTGACCCAACATTCCTCTCATTGTATTACAGCCGTTAAGTGGGTTTTCCCACACGCCAAGCTACGTCTGTCCGACCCAATCGTTTAGCCGAGATAAGCGTTTCCTTCCTGTGCAGACTGTACTAAAGCAGCGCGGGCCACAAACCAGGAATTATTTCGTTTCCTGTGCATTACAAACTCAGAGATGCTGCAACAATATTGCAGAGCGAGGAGGGGGAAATCAGAGCGCTCGTGATCGTCAGTGGAAAACGTGGACTTTTGAGGCTGCTGTCTTCCAGTTCCTTCTCAATCTCTCAGTAAGGCGACTTTTGGCAAGTGGTTAAACTTGCTGAATCTCAGTGTTCTAACATGATGTGCCCAAAGGAGTTGCCAGAAGAGAGAAAGGCAGTAATAGTTGGGCATAAGGCATGCGCGCAATAAGTGATCACAGCTGTGCTGACATTTTTAATTAGTATTAAAGTGGTTATTAAAAATAGATATTCTTAGGTGATATAGAAGGAAAACACATTCTTCTATAAGACAAATATTGATCCTGACCCTCTTTCCTGCTTGTTTGGTTGTCGTTTTGTTTTGTTTTGTTTGTCTGTCTGCTTTTGTTTTTGTTTTGGGCTAGAGTCTGGCAGTGCAGCCCAGGCTGATCTCACGATCTTGATCCTCCTGCTTCAGCCTCCTGAGAGCTAAGAATACAGACATACTACCACAAGCCCAGCAGACCATGCTTTTCTTATTCCCACCTCCCTCCGTTTTAAAATGAAGAGACACTTGTCTGTGGTGGTTTGAATGAGAATGGCCCTCAGGGTCTGCTATATTTGAATGTTTGGTGCCCAGTTGGTAAACTGGTTAAGAAGGATTAGGAGCTGTGGCCTTATTGGAGGAGGTGTGTCTCTGGGAGTGCGCTGTGAGATTTCAAAAGTCCATGCCAGGCCCTGTCTGTCTGTCTCTCTCTCTCTCTCTCTCTCTCTCTCTCTCTCTCTCTCTCGCTCGCTCTCGCTCACTTGCTCGCTCGCTCACTCGCTCATTCCTGCTTGTGGACCAGAAGTAAGCTCTCAGCTACTGCTTCATCACCATGGCTGTCTGCTGCCAATGGGCCCCACCATGATGATCACAGGCGAATCCCCTGAAACTGTAAGCAAGCCCCCAATTAAATGCTTTCTTTTATAAGATGCTTTGGTCA
>CABHPP010149720.1:528-94802 GCA_902168425.1 Peromyscus attwateri
TGATTCTGTGGTGCCCTTAACATTAGTAACCAATAATTTTACAACTACTCATGTTTGTTCTTGATTTTCTTTTTTATAATCATTTGGAGGACTTTACCAAATAGATTGCAACATTGGCTTATCAGCCACAAATGGATGCTTAACAATTTGTCATAACTCAGTTGTTAAAAGGCTGCCCACAGCTATCATTCAAAGCCTCTGAAGGTGGGAAGCATGGGTGCTAGTTGACTGGATCCTTTCTTACAAATCTCACAGGTCTGAAGGCAAGAGGAATTCAGTCTGGGTTCCTTCTACAGCTGGAAACATGTCTTCAAGCTAACAGTGTTGTGGAAAGAGTTCACCTTCTTGATGTTATAGAAAGGAATGCCTCTTATGCTCACCGATGATTAGCCATTGGGCTCTGTGCAGTTCTGAATGCTCTCCCAGTTCCTTACCACCTGTCCCTCTCATCCATGGTCATCACAATAGTAAGCCACCTACTTTTGTTACATAATGTGGTATGGAGAGGTGAAGCTCATCACCTTTATTATAATAATCAATCTAGGAGAGCAAAAATCTCCTTATCTTTGCCATGTTCTAGTGGTTAAACACAAGAAAATGACTTACCAGGGTTATCATAGTGTGCATATTCTCTACTTAATACGCATGTGCTGAACTATCAATAAAAATTCTATGTTGCTTATGATATGTTTAATTGAATTAGAGGATAAATGTAAGTACAAAATTGAGCCTAATTTGGCGAGGATAATGCAAACTCTATTCTTGTTTTAATACTTGAAAAAACTGGGCTGGAGAGATGGCTCATTGGTTAAGAGTACCGGGTGCTCTTCCAGAGGTCCTGGGGTTCAATTCCCAGCAACCACATGATGGCTCATAGTCATCTATAGTTGGATCTAATGCCCTCTTCTGGCATGCAAGCATACATGCAGATAGAGCACTCATATACATAAAATAAAAAAAAATAAATATTGAAAAAAATAGATGTAAAAATATTTGAAATAATTACTGGTTTTATGGTCATTTATTTTAATGTTTGTGGACTCTTCAAACTTTACTTGTTATTCAAAAATTAGATCCTTATACATCAAATTTTATGTTCACATGTGAAAACATCAAATTCTGTTTGCTTGTTAGGAAACATCAAGCATGAATCTCTTTGAGCAAGTGACATATAATCATATTTCATATACCACCAACATGGGATATATAGATAAATTATGGGTTCTTGTCAGATACTGCATTGAATTTGGGAAAGGAATTTAAATATTTTAGATATGAATAGAAGCCTTTAAGAAGTTTTAACTCATGAGTGAATTTATATTAAGTGCTGTTTCTACAGAACAACCCTAAACCTCTACAGTAAGACTGGTGACATTTCATCTCCTGAAAGCCATTTCAGCAAGCAAGAAAAGAGGACCCGCTCTTTCGGAGACAGAAAATTCCATTCAAAGAAAGCAGAGAAGTGAAATGCCAGTTTACTTTGAAGAGAGTCCAGACAGGAATTGTCAATGTTTTAAATGCTGAAATCATCCCCAAAGAGAGCAATACCTCACACTATTTGAGGCCAAAGCTGAGGTAAACAACACCATCATTTGTTTATTTGAGCAAGACTGTTAGACATGAAGGTGTTGGGATGAATTCATTAAAAAAATCTGCATACTGGGGAGTGAGAGCAATCAGAAGATATTTTCTATATTCATGATACTATCAAAGAATAAATTTAATTTATAAAAAAATGCATGTGTTAAACTGAAGATGTCTACAGATATTAAGCATTTTAATTGATTTGGTAAATATGCAATGGATCAGTAGAGCCTAGAGTTTTAAAGAGAAAGGAAGATAATCTGCACATTTGTAAAACTTTTGTATGTATATATTTTATGTATATATGTACATAATATATACATATACATCTTGTACATATATGTATATAATAATTAAGATATGGACTAAGCCAGGGGCATGTCAACAGTGAGAGATGTGAAGAGGAAACCTACAAAGGTAGCTGAAAGTTGAGATCTGGTCAGGTACAGTAAAAATTCAGACAGAGTAATGTTCTCATTGTGAAGAAATTGAAATATTTTTAAAGGAGGGAGTAATCTGTTCACCCATTTTTTGTGAGTTAAAGAATGAATCCTTGGGGAATTTTAGAAATCACAGTGAAGCTTTTCTAATTTTACAGTGTACAGGAAACAGCACTCATGAGAGGCAGTCGTTGCAAGGAAGAATTTGGCTCTTTCACAAAGCAGTAAATACAGCAGGTCTTATGTCTCATCTAATTCACCTCCAGAAACTCAGTTTATTGAAACAGGTTGATATACACGTGGCCTACAGTTTAACTCCATTTCAGATCTGACCACAAATGTTTTGTGATTCTTTCCACAAAGCCAGTAAGACTGAAAATGAACAGACATTGAAGGTGTCCCTGTTGTTTATCTGTGGATGCTCCCTCCAGGTTGGTAACTCTTGAAAGACCTTCTCCAGGACTATCCTATACAACACAGCCACAATCTAGAGTATACTTGGAGACTCTCTTTAACCTCATATGTGTGGTACACACTGAACATGAGAAGTGGATAGGCTTTCCAGACCAGAGCTTCATTTTACAGGCTTGTTTTTTATATAGAAATAATGTGCTTTTAAATTCACAGGTACTCCACTCATTCTGTGATGAGGAATAGAATATAAATATTCTTTTTCTGTTGCTGTGAGATTGTAAATGAGAATTTCTATTAGTTACATACTATTACATGGTTAATGATTTACAGCCTCAAACAACTGGCTGTTCCATTAATATAAGTGATTATGATCAGTGTTCATAATTCAATTTTATTCAAAAAATTATTTTAAATTTCTCTTCCTTTAATAGAATATTGTGAATTACTATATTTGAAAATAAAATATTGAGAATGATTCAACCTAATTAAGTTTCTGATTTAACAACCAATATAACTTGAATTAAAAATATGTGCACATATACATTTTAGATATGAAACTTTTATTACTTTTCTTCTTTAACAATTTCATATGTGTATATAATGCATTCTTGTTATCCCTACCTCTTCCTTTTTTATCTTCCTCCTGTCCCTCTCAACTCCTCTCCCCCTTCAGAGTGGAGTCACTGTGTCACACTCATGCCTTTAGTTTTATCTCAAGACTCATTGAATTTAGTCATGGCCCTCTGTATGACTGTGTTTCTACCCAGTCACTGAAGCATGGTAATTCACATTTACAAATGAAGACAATGACTTCCTCTCTCCTTAAATCCACTAGGAGCCAATAGATACCAGCAGGATAGAGTATGATCCTGTAAGTCCCCCATGACTTACTGGTTACAGGCTGAGTCATGTACAGAACCAATACCTGTATGCTTAGCTGATTTGATATGATTGTTGCAATGGCTGTGTTATACCCACAAGGCAGCCTTTCATGGCCTTTCTGCATACCTTCTGGCTCATGTTCTCACTGCAATCTCTTCTGCAATGATCGCTGAGTCTTAGAGGGGAGGGCATAAGATTCCTGTTTAGAGTTGAGTACTCAACCAGCATTTGTTATCAGCACCTTAGGTAGATATGAGTCTTTATATTCACCATAGTTTGTGCAATGAGATTTTCTGGGTAAGCTGGGCATAGCATGTGTCTATGAGTATGAACACATATACTTAGAAGTCAGTTTGGAACCACATCTTTAGTTCAGCAACTTGAGACCATCTTAACCATTAAGGGTTTTTTATTATTTTTTTTCATTTCTTTTATTTCTTAAATAATTTCATGCATGAATTTTTGACCAGGTTTACAATACTAGGCATGAACCTGCTCTTGCAATACTGGGTGCTTCTTGCCAGGCCAGTTGGTATTGTAGGTGTGGTGGTTTGAAAGAAAATGCCCCCCCAAAGGGAGTGACACTATGAAGATATATGTCCTTATTGGAGGAAGTGTGTCACTGGGGGGGGGCGCTCTGGGGTCTCTTTTGCTCGAACTTCTCTCAATGTGACAATCAGTTGACTTCCTGTTGCCTGTAAGGTGTAAGACCCTCCAGCACCATGTCTGCCTGCATGCCACCATGCTCCCCACCATGATGTGGACTGAACCTCTGACACTGTAAACCACCACCTCAAGTAAATGTTTTCCTTATGAGCTTTGCCGTGGTCATGGTGTCTTTTTACAGCAATAAAAGCCCTAAAAGAGTAGGTATAGTGTTCACAGATAGATAGTATCACCGAACGCTTTTCTCCCCATGTCGCCTGCACGCCACCTGTCAGCACTATGAACATTGACCAATAGCGAGGAACATTCCAGTTCTGCTCCAGTTTAATATTTCCAAATCTTCTGTGGCATCTTCAGCACTTGGGTCGTGGCGACTGCTTCTGGTTGGCAACCAAGAGGAACGGTGAGAGCCTGCGTTATTTTAGGAGCCTCTGAGCCTCCATAATAATAATGCATAAGGAGGTATCTCACACCTGGCTCTGGGATTTTTGCTCAATGGCCCATGACCTTTGGGAACAGCCTTATCTTCCCATCCACATCTCTCAGCTAACTATCCAAAAGTATTTTTAATTGGCTTAAAATAGTAGGCTTTGACATGGCTTTTCAAACCACTTCTGTTTTGTTTAACCTTCCCAGGTCCCCTCATTGCCCCCATCCCCTCTCTCATTCTTGAAACATTATATCATATCACCTGTGTTTTACGATCTGCCCTTTCCCCTGAGACATTCTCCATCTCCAAGATTCTTTCCTAGTTTCTCGGCATCTATATGTCTACTGCCGTTTGATTTCTTCACAGCATCCATGCTGACTGGCTATGATGGGATGGACTCTCAAAATTATTTTAATCCATATTTCCTTGGTTGCTAGGGATGTCAAATACCTTTCTTCAAAGTGTTTGCTAGACATTTAAGAACTCTGTTCAACTCAACAGCTAGTAAACATTTAAATCAGGTTGCTTGCTTTCTTTATGTTGTGCTTTTTTTGGAGTTCTTTTTAAGTTGTAGATATTAACCCTCTGCTGGATGTGTTGCTGGTAAAGATGTTTTCACATTCTAAAGCCTTCTCCTTTGCTCAGTTAACTAGCTTTCATTGTGCAGAAGCTTTCTACTTTGCAGCAGTAATAACTGTGCATTGGGGGATTATTTCTGAATAACTTCAGCCCTATTTAGGAAGTCTTTGCCTATGCCTTCATCTTGTACCATAATTCTTACCTTTTCTTCCAGCAGTTTCGGGTTATGCTGGGTGTTTCATACACTTGGAATTGATTTTGCTCAGGGATAGCAAGTGACAGGATTGAGTTGTACTCTTCTTTTTGTAAATATCCCGTTTCCATAACACCCTTAGGTGAAGATGCTGTCCTTTGTCAAGTGTGTATTTTTATATTAAAAAAAATTCTGGCAGCTCCAATTCATTTACTTAAACCTGAATTTTTATTTCATTTGGAAGCATATTACTTTTTGCATATGAAACTGAGTTCAGTTTTGATGAATAAGAGTTAGTTTAAGAGCTCCACATTTAAGCTCTCTATGATACCAAAGCTGGAGTGCTTTCAGGAATACTATTATTAGAAGAGAAGCCACTGTAAACAAAACAATAACAGCGCTGTGTGTAAATATGAGTAAGAGGCAAGCTAAATATGATCTGTCTTGCTCCTGCTTTCCCTGCAGGGTGTTGGCACCAGAATTCTCGAGCTCCTGCTGTTTTGCAAAAACATATTCCTCCAGTATGAACTAGCGTTTGCATGAGAAATTCCTAGGGCTTACTTCAAATGAAATTTGTTACTGGAAGTGAAAAAGCAAAGAAATAATCTGAAAGCTAACAAAATAATAAATGAAAAATGGGCAGCAGTGAAATCATTGGATGAGGAACAGTGACAATGGGCTAGGCACATTTGTATACTCAGGAAAGTAGGAAATATTTACAACCAAGCCATATGTGTGGCTTTGTTTTGTTTTGCATATACCAACATTAATAAAATGAACAAATTTTTAAAAAATCTTATGATAATTGATTGACTTTATTTTTAAAAAGTAGCAAATCCTTAATTAAAATAATTCTGCATTACCTCTGTGAAGGGGAAAAACTGAATTATAGATTAACACAACAAGGAATTAAAAAAGAGTGATTCCAAATAAAATTTTCCATTGTACTTCTTGCTTTGGTGTGGATAATTATACATCTTTGTTTTGAAATTGTATTTTAATTTCAAAATAATTTCTCCCTTCCTTTTCCTACTTTCAAACCCTCCCATATACCCATCTTCACTCTTCTTCAAATCCATGGCTTCATTTTTCATCCATTATTATTACATATGTATGTATTTGCATGTACCTACATAATGATTTATCTTTTTGTGATGTATATTCTCAGTCATGAAGGTCTGAAATAGTGGTTCTCAACCTTCCTAATGCTGACCCTTTAATACAATTCCTTCTGTTGTAGTGACCCTCAACTCTTCATAACTGTAATTGTGCTACTGTTATGAATTATATTGTAAAGATCTGTTTTCTGGTGGTCTTTTGGGGGTTGTGACCCACAGCTTGAGAAATACTGTTCTAAAAGAACCCCTAGGCACATATATATGAATGAGTACTTGTGTTTGTCAGGCTCATTGGTGTGCGAGTTTGAGTCTTTTGATGAGTGTATGGCAGGGTGTGTGTTTTGATGTGTTTCATAACCCCACATGGCCATATATTAGTATCATATTTAGTAACACAAGCTATTACTAAAACGTATATAGAGCCTAATTATGTCTTGGGAGTAACAATTACCTCAAACTATGAAAGGATTAAACTTAGAATTGGAAGATAAAAAAGGTGAGAACAAGAAGAAAATGAATGGGTCATTGACTGGAGGGCTGTGGGGAGGGGAGGAAGCGAACAGGAAGAGAAAGGAGATGGTAGGCATGAAGAACCATAAAGAAGCAGGAGGAGGGGGGCAAGTTCCTCTCTGTCTATGGACTTGTGCCTGAAGCAGGAGAAAGGAAAGAACTGGCTGTCTCACTGAGGCATGAGAAGCACTTCAGACGTCTCAGCAGCAGTACCATGTGACTATCCAAAAGCTCTGGGAAATGGTGAGAACACAGCAGTAATAAGCAATGTTACCAGCAGTGGTATGCTGGTAAAGGCAATGCCTTGCTTTTCTGTAAGTTTCTCTATTTTTTCCTATGAAATTGTCATTCGATAATTGACCAGCAGCATGGGCATCACCTGGGAGCTTGTTTAAAAACATGTAGGTTCATGCCCTATTCTAGACCCACTGAATCAGCATTTGCATTTTAACAAGATCTCATTTGGTTTGTACGCACACTGTAGTTTGAGAAATACCGTGCCATCCTCTATGGATCCCTGGGGCAACATTAGCATTGCTTTACATGCAGATAATGAAGAGCCAGGCACTGAGGGTGCCATAAAAGCTACATGATGTCTAAGTCAAGCGACTCCCAGGGCAGGTGGTAATTCTTGACAATTCCCTAAGAAACGAGGGGCTTATTTAGTGAATACACTCATGGGGTTGCATTAGTTGGGAAAATAAATGCTTGTTTTGGGAAATGATAGTGAGAATTTATCATTAGTAGTTCTAGCATTTATTTTTCTTATCTATTCTGTGGTCTTTATGTGATTTTATTAGCCATTCCGATTTTTAATAAAATACCTTTGTTTACCAAGAATATACTTTGTATAAAACTTGAATGGATGCGAGGGTATCAGCCTGGGAATAAGGACAGCAGTGTAGCCCAGTAAACATGAGTAGTGGAAGAGTACATTGACTTGTGAACATTTATGATGAATTTACATGTAAGTGAGACTGGAATTTCTCATTACTATGACAGCACTCACACATAACATCTGAGTATACTCTTCCTCAAACCACAGTCAGCTCATATTTATGTCATTAAATAAAAGGAATCCCAGTTCTACCCATCACTAACTAATCTATGTTAAATGGTAAAATAGTAAAGTATATATTTCTTGATGTCATGAAAATGATCTATTTAGATGTTAGAATATGTGAATTAAACATTCTCTAGTAATTTATCATTTAAATGACATTTTTATAATTAATTTGTGCATTGTTTTAATCAGACCCTTGAGTAAGCCAGTTGCATGTGAAGGAACACAAAGACTATTTTCTATATATATAACTATATATATATATATAGTTATATAGTTATAGATATATAGATATAGACATAGATAGATACATAGTCAGTATTAGTACTAAAACCCAGTGAGTATTTAAAGCATCTATATCTCAAACGTAAAGGAGGTATTATTTTAGGTAGTCAACTGGATCAAAATATTCATTATCACTTAGCAGTAAGTGAAGTAAGAACTGTGATGTGGGTGGGAAAAGTAAATTTTATTTTCAAAAACTCTTATCACCTGCTGACTGCAGCCTGAGCATCCATGTCATGTGTCACAGAGTGAGACTAGACCTGGCAAATTATCAGCTGACATAGTATTTTACACTGTTACTAATTTATTGCCCATATCATTTTCAACTGTGTGGAATTAGAAACTTGCTATTTTAGTAAGCATGATTCTTCACCATGATCCTGCTTTATTTGATCAATTCTTACCAAAAATCACCACTTCCTTTGCTATTTTTGCAGTATTTCTAGATGCCATTACACATTCCCCTTTTTTCATGTATTCTTTAATAAGGTTCAGAAGTCATGTAAGCAACAAAATTGTCTCCACAACATATAATGTTTCTATGTATGTATTTTTTATGTAAAGATTTAAAGATACATTTAATGTCTATTAATATGAAATGAGGAACTTGTTATTTGAACATTTGGAAGTATTAATAACATTAATGTTCTTATGTATGAGGATCATGCCCCGGAAGCAAACATATACAACTATGAATAACATGAATAGCGAAAGAGTCAGGAATACATGTGATATGTGAAATTATACACACACACACACACACACACACACACACACACACACACACACAAAATCTTGAAGAAAACATTGGCATCAGAAGTCTAGATATTGTGTTAGATCCTGGATTTTCTCATTTGGCTGAGTTGTGAAGCATGAATTTATTTAGTCTTATCAATAAAAACCAAGAGTCAAATATTGGAGTAATAACTTGAAATATCAGAGAAGCAAATGAGCAGTCACCAGTGACTTCTTTCTTACCTCTCTGGATACTCTGACCAAACTGGGGGACAAGATTCTGTCTCCACCCACCTTGTATTCCTGTCTCCACCCACCTTGTATTCCTGTCTCCACCCACCTTGTATTCCTGTCTCCACCCACCTTGTATTCCTGTCTCCACTTCCCAATTGTACTGGGATCCAAGGCATGAGCCTCCCAAGTGCTGGGATTAAAGTTGTGAGCCACCACACCTGGCCTCTATGGTTAACTAGTGGCTAACTCTGCCTTCCGATCTCTAGGCAAGCTTTATTTTCAGAACACAAACAAAATATCACTCAACAGAGTTGTCTCTTTATACTCTATTTAGTAAATCCATGTTTCAACAATTAGTTCAGAAACTCTACCAGATGACTGATCTATCAGGAGTAGCATTTGATAACCAGCCTGAGCACTTGAGGTACTTTTTAGATTCACAATTTAAAATCATTTGCTTCCTGAATGGAAAGCTCAGCTCCTGTGTTCTCTCGTTGTGCTTTTGAATGGACCTCATTTCTTAGAATTTCTTCTTTTGAGTCTTTAGTAGTGTTGCATTTGTGCTGTGCTTGAGATGTAACTCAAAATTAAATACTGAAACTAGCTCACAGCAAAACTTTTCTCCCTTACCTTAGCTGCAAGGATGTGCTGAACCAAAGATAACTTAACTTGTTCTGTTGAAATACAATCTTGGAATATATCTTGCTCTGGTGTATTCATCATTCAAATAATTTCCATGCATTTATAATATGTTTTATGTATAAAAGGGAAGATATTAGAAAGCAAAGGCAACAAGACATATACTTTTACAAGATCAAGTGCATAGTTTTTGACTATTGAAACAAGTGCTCACATTAGAACAGGGCTGTGGCTTTCCCTTGTATTCATGTGATAGACTCAAAGGTGGAAACGTGAATGGAAAGATTCATATTGTAGTTAGGATACGAAAAATATCCAAAAGGTTAGTTAATATAAAGATTAATCCACACACAACAATACTCATAGGTTGGGCTTTTTTTGTTGTTGTTGTTTTGTTTTGTTTTTCGAGACAGGGTTTCTCTGTGTAGCTTTGCGCCTTTCCTGGAACTCGCTTGGGAGACCAGGCTGGCCTCGAACTCACAGAGATCCGCCTGCCTCTGCCTCCCGAGTGCTGGGATTAAAGGCATGCGCCACCACCGCCCGGCTTTTAAACTTTTTTTTTTCAATTGATCGATCAATTGGGTGATCGATCAGTCATTGATTCATGCAATAGTGACGTCATTCAATCATCGGATGCACACACGGGAACCGAACTCGCCACCTCGGACACCACAGCCCGGCCGCCTAACCTCTGAGCCACCTCTCCAGGTCGCTAGGTTGGGCTTTTAGAATGTGATCAGATCAAGAAATATCTGACTCATTCATAACATTCATATTTTTTTTACTCTCTAGTGACAAGCATAGCTTGGCATCCCTGCACACACAGTTATAGCCTTCTCTGACCTTGCCTGAAAAACCACTAAGCAGGACTTACATCCTCAAAGACAACAGGTACTTCGGTGGAATTAGGGTGTATCCACAAAACTTCATGCCACCCCTGTATGTCCATACAACATCAGCATCTCCATATTATGCATGGGGAAAGTTAATTTCATGGTATTTAGGGAAGATGGTGGAGAGCTTGAGCATCTTGATGGAAGAAGTATTCAGGGATACTTCGTTAAAGATTCTCTTTCCCCAGCCCTTTCTTCTTTTGCTATGCATACTTCCTGGCCCTCAGGTGGACAGATTTCCACAGCCATGTCTTTCTGCCAGCATGCTTCTGCTTTGCTACAGATCTCAAGCAATGGAGCCAGCTATTCATGTTAAAAACTTAGAAACCATATCTAAAATAATTCGGTTGGCTTGGATTCCAACAACCCATGAAATATAAGAATTGTTAGAAGAATTAAGTCACACTTAAACTTTTGTACTGCATTGGAACCAAGAGAAAAGAGATAGCCTACAAAGGAGAGAAGATCTTTGTCAACTACTTATTTGACAAGGTAATAATAATATCTAAAATGTACAAATAACTAAAAAAAATCTGTTTTAGTCTATGTTTTTATTTAATTTCTTTTATTCATTTTATATACCAACCACAGATCCCTCTCTCATCCCTCCTCCCATTCCCCCCACCCTAGGCTTCCCCCACTGACCCACTCCGATCCCCTCCTCCAAAAGAGTAGGCACTCCCATTGGGAGTCAGCAAAGCCTGGAACATTCAGTTGAGGAAGGACCAAGCCCCTTCCCCCTGCATCAGGGCTGAGCAAGGCATCCCCTCATAGTGATGGACTCCCAAAAGTGAGCTCATGCACCACGGATAGATCCTGATCCCACTACTAGGGGCCCTTCAAACAGACTAGGCTACAGAACTGTCTCCTGTATGCAGAGGGCCTAGTTTGTTCCCTTGCAGGTTCCCCAGCTGTCAGTCTAAAGTTTGTGAGTTCCTACGAGCTTGGTTCAGTTGTCTCTGTAGTACAACTTGAAATTGGGAATGGTGAGACCACCAGGAGTTATTTTATTATTTAGGATTGTTTTAACTATCCTGGATTTTTATTTTTCCATATTAATTTCATACAGGGCATTCACTTTTTTGGCTAGTGTTATTGAGGCTATTTTGAAAGGTGTTATTCCCTGATTTCTTTCTCAGATCATTTGCCATTTGTATATAAGAGGCCTACTGGGTTTTGTGAGTTAATTTTGTAACCAGGTGATTTGGTGAAAATTTTTAACAGTTGTAGGAATTTTCCTGTATACTTTTTCAGGTCTCTTACAGATACAATCATATCATCTACAAATAAAGATACTTTGATTTCTTCCTTTCTGATTTGTCTCCCCTCTTCTCCTTCAGTTTTCTTATTGCTCTAGATAAGACTTCAAGTACTACAATAAATAGGTATGGAGAGAGTAGACAATCTTGCCTTGTTCCTGATTTTAATGGCATTATTTTAAGTTTCTCTCTCCATTTAAGTTGATGTTGGCTATAGGTTTGCTATAAATTGCCTTTACTATGTTGAGGTATGTTCCTTGGATCCATAATATCTCCAGGACTTTTTTCTCTGTAGATTTCCCCATCGTGAGTTTGGCACCTCTCGTTCATATAATCCCTCTTCCTGCTCTTTGACTGGACTCCTGGAGCTTAGCCTGGTACTTGGCTGTGGGACTCTGCATCCCTAATATCTTCAGGACTTTTATCATGAAAAGGAAAGGTGTTGGATTTTTTTTAAAGGTATTTTCTACGTTTAATGAGATGATCATGTGGTTTTTGCCTTTTACTTTATGTGGTAGATTACATTTATCAATTTACATATGTTGAACCATCCTTACATCTCTGGGATGAAATCTACTTTATCACAGTAGATGACCTTTTTGATGTGTTGTTGGATTCAGTTTGCAAGTATTTTGCTGAGAATTTTTAAAATTAATTTATTTATTCTTCTGTCATATATTATATCCTGACCACAGTTCTCCCCTCCTCTAAACCCACCCTCACCTCACCTCTCCCCAGATCCACTCCTTGTCCATTTCCCTCAGATAAGAGATAGCCTCCCAGGGATATCAACCAAATATGATGTAACAAGTTACAATAAAACTAGGCAGATACTCTAATAACAAGGCTGGACGGGGCAAATGAGTAGGGAGGAAAGGGTCATAAAAGCAGTCATAAGAATCAGAGACAGAGCCGGGTGGTGGTGGCATGTTGCTGGAGAATTTCTCTCCAGCCCCCAAGTCCTGCCAGCTCCCAAGTCCTGCCAGTCCCAGAACCCATTCATAAAATAAACACACAGACGCTTACATTATTTAAACTGTTTGGCCGTTAGCTCAGGCCTATCATTGTCTAGCTCTTACTCTTATATTTAGCCCATTTCTATTAATCTCTACTTTGCCACGTGGCTCGTGGCTTACCGGTACTTTACATCCTCCTTGTCCTGGCGGCGGCTCCAGGCAGTCTCCCCTCTCCTTCCTCCTTCCTCAATTCTCCTCTCTGTTAGTCCCGCCTTTACTTCCTGCCTGGCTACTGGCCAATCAGTACTTTATTGATACAGAGTGATATCCACAGCACTTCCCCTTTTTCTTTTTCAAAAAGGAAGGTTTTAACTTTAACATAGTAAAATTACATATAACAAAACAATTATCGAGCAAGAATTATAGTTACAATATTAAAGAAGATATCCTATTTATCTTATATTTATGAGTTTAAGGTTTTATATCTAACTTATAGGTATAAGATATTATGGTAGATTATTGTATACACTAGTAAACAAATTTAGTAAAATAGCAGCCTTAGATAATTTGCACTGTAATTTGTACTGTTATGGATTTTTATATGTTGATACAAATGTAAACTATTTTTATATTCCTGTTTAAGATAATTTATATATTGATACAAATACAGAACTATATTTGTTATAATGTACATATATTTCTACTCTTATTTGAAATATTGTATATTGATACAAATGTACATTTATATCTGTCATACTTTATGTATGTTCTACTTCTGTTTAGGATATTCGGTATATTGATATATATTTAAGATTATTGTCATATTGTATATCGCACTATATATTCCCACCTCTGTTACAAATATCTTGTGTATTGTCACAATTTTGAAGCCATCGTTCTTTACCATACATTTGCTTATAGACTGTTTACCTTGTTTACATGAAGCCTTAGTCCTTAGGTTATTTCGGTAGATAAGACTTATAGATTTATAGTCACCTATGCTTGTCATCTCTATAGTTACATTAGTTAGGTTATCCAGATTTACAGATACATAGGTCAGATGGACAGGTAATCTTCAAACACATCATAGACCTAGAGAATATGGCATTTAAATAACTTAGAATTCTGTTGACGTGAGACACAATTGCTCCTGGCAGCACCAATTTGATCCCGAGAGAATGTTGGGCTTCTAAGACATTTCCATTTGTAAGTTTGTCTTCTTGGCACAAAATGGCCTACTGGGTGAAGAAGTGCCCTTGCCTCGACTGCTGACAGTACGAATGCAATGCTGTCCTTTCTGGACAAGCAGGACACAAGGAAAGCGACCACTGTACTCTGCCAAGACAGGGTAAGATGGTCTTTCAGAATTCCCGCTTTACTTCCTGCCTGGCTACTGGCCAATCAGTACTTTATTGATACAGAGTGATATCCACAGCAGTGGCACACGCCTTTAATCCCAGCACTCAGGAGGCAGAGGCAGGCGGATCTCTGTGAGTTTGAGGCCAGCCTGGTCTCCCAAGCGAGTTCCAGGAAAGGCCCAAAGCTACACAGAGAAACCCTGTCTTGCAAAAAAAAAAAAAAAAAAAAACCCAAAAAAAAAGAATCAGAGACAGTCCATGCTGCCACTGTTAGGAGTCTCACAAGAACACCAAGTTACTCTACCATAACATATATGTAGAGGACCTAAGCCAGACCCATAAAGGCTCTCTGATTGTCACTCCAGTCTCTGTGAGCTCCTATTAGTGCTAATTGGTTGATTCTGTGGGTCATATTCTTATGGTGTCTTTGACCCCTCTGGATCCTACAATCCTTCCTCCCCATCTTCTACGGAATTCCCCAAGCTCTGCCTAATGTTTGACTGTAGCAGGAATTGTTAGAAGGTCTTATTAATAAAAACAAACCCAGGGCCAGGTATTAGGGTGAACGCGGAAAGATCAGAGAGACAGAACAAGCCACAGCTGACCTCACCTTGCCAACTTCTAAGCTGATCCTGTATCCTTAAACTGGAAGCCTCTGAGTCCTCATCTGGAATGAATCTCAGCTGAACTGCTGCTAAAAGCCTAAAAGCTTAACCAGGCTTTAGTTCCTGGTCCTCATGCTTTATATACCTTTCTGCTTCCTGCCATCACTTCCTGGGATTAAAGGTGTGTCACCATGCCTGGCTGTTTCCAGTATGTCTTTGAACTCACAGAGGTCTATCTCTGCCTCCAGAATGCTAGGATTAAAGGTGTGTGTGTGCCACCATTTTCTGGCCTCTATATCATCTAGTGGCTGTTCTGTCCTCTGACCCCAGATAAGTTTATTAGGGTACACAATATTTTGGGGAACACAATATCACCACATTTGACTGTGGACCTCTGTATCTGTTCCTGTCAGTTGCTTGATGAAGTCTCTCTGATGATTATGCTAAGTTCCATTCTACAAATATAGCAGAATATCCTGTTTTGTTCTACACTGGTTTCTGGCCTGCCAGGCAGTGTCAAGCTTGGATTCCCTCTCATGGTGTCTCAAGTTGGACCAATAGGAGAATTTTTACAATTATGTACATAAGGAAAATTGGTCTTTAATTGTTTTTCTTTGCTAAGTCTTTATGTGGTTTGGGTATTTGTAAAATGAATTGGGCAATGTTCCTTTTGTTTCTATTTTGCGGAATAATTTGAGGAGTATTGTCATTAACTCTTCTTTAAAAGTTTGATAGAATTCTGTCCTAAAACTATCTTGCCCTGGCCGACCTGAGATTAGCTAGCCCAGGGACCTAGTGTGCAAAACCCTACTTCCAGCCCCCCCAAAAAACAATAAAATGGTTCTTAATGACATTCTGCCATACGCATAAGAGCTGTGCTTTGCTCAGCCACCACCAGAACAAACACAGAGACCCACAGCCAGGCACTATGTGCTGAGTGACAGACTCTGGAACACTCAGCCCCAAATGAGATGTCTTTATCATATCCCTCCTGTTAGGGCTTAGGAGACTCTACGGAAAAAGAGTCAAAAAGAGTGTAAGAGCCAGAAAAGATAGAGGATACCAAGAAAAGAAGGTCTTATAAATCAACACAAGCAAAGATCATATAAACTCACAGAGATTGAAGCAGCATGCGCACATCCTGTGCTTGGCTCATAGATGTTCTCGTGGTGGGCATTTCCTTTGATGCGTGTGCAGTTTCTTTCTCTATATCTTCCGATTAGGTTTGGCTTGAAGTCTATTTTGTCCAATTTTAAAATAACTACATGATCTTGCTTAGAATATCTTTTTCCTTCCTTTTACTTGGAGGTGATTTTTATCCTTGATATTAAGGTACAGGTACAGTTTTTTTAATTCAGCAGACAGATGTTCTCCTGTTTTCACATCTGTTTTGTTAGTCCATGTCTTTTCATCGGGGGAATTGAGACCATCAATGTTGAGAGATATCAATGAACAGTTTTTGGTGTTTCTTATTATTTTGGTTTTGTTCTCTCTCTCTCTCTCTCTCTCTCTCTCTCTCTCTCTCTCTCTCTCTCTGTGTGTGTGTGTGTGTGTGTGTGTGTGTGTGTGTGTGTGGTTTATAAACAGCTTTTCATTTGTCTGAAAATATTCTCTGTTGATAACTCTTGAAATTATTTTTCAATTTCCCATCACATTCATTCATAAATAAGAAGATAATGAGAAAAGTTTAAAAGATAATCACCACACCTTTTCTCTCTTCTTCTACAAGTCACCCAGCATGTAATGTGCCCATGAATGTCCCTCATAAATGCTTTTCCCTAGGAAAAAAAAAACCTGACTACATTTCCCACACTAATAGCCTGAGAATGTCATTCAGACCTTAGACTATTAAGAATTTATCAGTTCTTATTAGCTCTAAACTTCATTCTCAGTATTGCAGGAAAGCCATCAACCTGCATTACTAACATAAAAATATATTAGAAGTACAAACACACCAGTCAAATCAGCTGGAATAAAGCCATCTCATTTATTTTATGTTTTATTGACTTAGTTTTTGAAAAGCTTTAAAATTCTGAGTAGAAATTTATATAATTAGGCACTTGTAAGAATTCTCTTCATAATTTTGTAGGATCTCATAGCCTCTCTTTCTGTCTCTCATATATCTATCACTCTATTGTCTATGTATTTACCATAAATTATTTATTATTTATTGATCTATCATCTATCTGTCATCTATCTATCTATCTATCTATCTATCTATCTATCATCTATCTGTCTATCATCTATCTGTCTATCTATCTATCTATCTATCTATCTATCTATCTATCTACCATCTATCAATCAATCATCTGTCTGTCTGTCTGTCTATCTATATGTATCTGTTGTCATCTAGCCGTCCTCCAACCCATTCATTAATCCACTTACATTCACACTCTATTGTCTATTGTTATTCCTAGTTGCATATCTGTTATATTAGTTGTCCAGGATATTTAAGAGAACATGTTTCAGTGTTCCACTAAGAGGCATCAGTAACAGATCTAGCCACCATTTTTTAACACCTAATATTTGGGGCTGGGTAGATGGCTAAGCAGTCAAAGTGCTTGTTGCACTTCACCTGAGTTTTGTCCCCTGCATCCACTTCAAGTGACTCACAACTGCCTATATTGCCAGCTCCAGGGATCGAACACCATTCTTTAGACTCTGGGGACATTGACACACACATGGTGCACACACACACACACACACACACACACACACACACACACAAACAAACAGAACTCTTGACATTTCGACATTTGACACAGGTGCTATTGAAATTCTGACTAGCTTTCATAGTATAATAACATTGTTTAATCGGAGTACCTGAGCAAAGAAGAAAGCACAATGGACTTCTATGGAACTATTCCGCATTGTTTTACTCAGTTCTTTTATGTTTTTAATATAAAAATATTTTATTTATCTTTATATCTGTGTCACTGTTTTTTCCTCCCAGGGTGTATGTATGTCACCATATACATGTCCAGTTTATAAAGAAACCAGAAAACTGAGTCAGATTCTATGAAACTTGAATTACAGAAGGTTGTGAGCCACCATGTGGATTCTGGGAACAGAACAGGGTCTTCTGTTGAGTGTTAATGCTCGTATCCCCTGAGCCATCTCTCCACCTCTGCAATCTTTCCAAGGGAGTGTCTCCTTGTCCATCCCATGATGTGACTGAACTCAGAACTCTTAACTGTTAAGCATAGGATCTACCAGTAGCTAAGTTATATCTCCCTCATATCTGTTTTGTTTGGTGCTGTAGATTTTTATCTAATTCTAGGGAGGCAGAAACAAAACAAACAAACAGAATTCCTATAAACTCCTTGGAAGGAAGGTGACAGGTGAAATTTTCAGCTTTGACATTGCTGTCGTTCCCACAGGACAGGTGGCCTGTGAGCACTTACAGACATTCTCATCATTTCCCACTTCAGTGACGATGGTTTGCTGACTCCTGTCAGGCTGACTTGCTGTGATAAGCACATGCTTTTGACTAGTGGTGGGAGCAAAGTCTTTCACCAAATAGGTAATGTGCTGAGTGGGCAAGGGTTGTTTGTTCTAGGTGCTGTCCAACAGCTCATGGCTGGAACTGTGCTTATATATGACATGATCGATACATGCAGCACTCACAGGCACATGTCCTCATGGACAAGTGACAGTCTGGCTATCCGGAGACCACATCCTCGCCCTGAGAGCCATACTCAAACCAAAGCAATGAGAAGGACACAACACCACAGCATGGCTGGAGAAGACCTCAGAACACTGACAAGAGCTAGTAGGCACTCTTGCTAAAAGCCTCCTAAGACTGTTCCCACACTGCAGTTCCCAGTTTATATATGGCAGAATAAGAGTTTATGAGACAGAGAAGATGTCTCCATATAAATAATACACAAAATTTTATCATCCATTTTATGCCACAACTTCAATATGCACTAAAAGGGAACAATGCTTCATATTGATGGCAAAAGAATTTGAGTTTTTAATTTATCATTTTATTGATTTCTTTCTGCAAAACCCAAAAAGAACGAAGCCAAGTGTTTGTATACATGTGATATGATGAGAAAAGTACCCTCACTTTGTTTATTCAAAAAGGTGGAAATGTAATATCAAACAGGAAATTCTCTTGAAAAATAATTTCTAATTGGTTACATAAATGTTTTACATTAAGTAGCTCATTACCTAGCCCAGACAAATGTTGACAGTATAGAAAAATATGAAAGCAAAATGAAGTAGGCTTCATAATATTCAAGAACGAGTTTGGTTGTATCAGTGTGACTGCCCGTCCACACCTGTTTTTCAGTATCCCCAACACTCAGTTGGCAGCATCTGTTACTAACATTATCTTGTTCTTATTTACTGGAACCTTGAAGTGGTAGCTCTGCCCTTGACTATTCTCCTCCACCTGTGTGGATCTTCTCAGGTCTGTAATACGGCCAAATCATCTGCCAGGATTTTGACTTCCTCTCACTCTTCAGTCAAACTAGGCAGTTCAGCCTATTATTTACAAATAATTTTGTGTAATTCTATTCACTATTTTTATTATCTTGGTACTTTTATGACAATTTTGTATTGACTCAGTCTGAAATGAAGCTTTCAAAATGAATACCAGGAAATCATATGAAGGAAACCCAGACCATCCACCTAGAAACTATTTACTAGCAATCTGGAACACCCAGACAGGACGTGTAACTGGTCAGTTTATGTAACAGAGTTTGATTTTTTAATAATATCTTTCAATGATTTTCTTATGAAGAAAATAGAATGACTAAATTTCACAGTGGTTAATATATATATATATATATTCCCTAGCTGGCAGATTAAGTTAGAGAATTTTTCCCAGGCTTGTAGATATCACTAGTATCATAATGGTCTTAAATTGTGCTGCCCTAAGACCAGCTCTGGGGATTTGTGCTATAGAAAATTCAGACTGGAGAATCATGTACTTAAAACTGCACTGCATGTAATGAACATCTCCATGAATTTAATGGGCAAGTCAACAAAACATAAAGTCTCCTGAAAGATGGTGGAAAAAGGTGGAAAAACTAGTCATTGATTAAATCAAGCCATACATATAATTGAATCACCTTTGAGGCATAAGGCAGGTGCTGTGGGAATTCGTTCCACCAATGGGTATGAGGTACAAGCCCTGGGGCGTGGCTTTCTGTCTGTGTACATGAGCCCTCAAGAGAGGAGGTGTCCAGTGTGCTCACTATCTTGGGTTGTCAGGCAATGTGAGTGGCATGTGTCAATCCCCATCTTTTCTGGACAAAGCAGAAGGACTCTGCAACTGGATCTCCCTTATCCTATACCTGTGAGTCTGTATTCCCATAGCACCCATTAAAAATTTATATATTCTTATATACATCCTTTTGGTTCACGATTCAAGTGGTGCCCAATGTGGAGCTTGAACCCATGACCCTGGGATTAAGAGTTCCACTATTCTCTGTGGACTGAGCATAAGATAATAAGATACACTATTATGTCTACTTTAAACTAATTTAGTAACTATCAGTCTTAGATAATTTGCATTGGTATGGATTCTTGTATATTGATACAATTACAAAATTATTTTTCTACTTCTGTTTAATTTAATTTATATATTAATACAAATATGAAACTATACTTGTCATATTGTGCGTATGTTTCTACTCTTGTTTAAAATATTTTCATATATTAATATAAATGTAAAATTATGTTTATCATACTGTATGTATGTTCTACTTCTGTTTAGGACATTTTGTATATGGATACAAATTAGATACATTGTTGTCATATTGCACTGCATATTTCTACCTCTGATTTAGATATTTTGTATATTTTCACAAATTTGAGGTCATTGGGTTTATATTGTATATCTGTTTACAGATTGTTTATTTTTATAATGTGAAGTCTTAGTCATTAAGCTATTTAGGGTGATAAGAATTACAGGTCAATATTAACCCATGCTTGTCATACATATACTCATGTCAGTTAGGTTTTCTAGATATACAGAGATATATGTCAGATGGATAGGTAATCTTCAAGCACTTCATAGAGCTAGAGAATGTGGCACTTAAATGTTTTAATAACCTAGAATTCTGACCTGAGACACGATTGCTCCTGGCAGCACTGTTCTGTTCCTGAGAGGATGTTTGGCATCAAAGACACTCCTTATGGAATTTGTCTTCGTTTTGGCATAAATGGCCGATTGGGCTAAGAACTGCCCTTGCCTCGACTGCTGTCAAGGCAAGTAAGCACGCTGTCCAATCTGGACAAGGATAAAGGGAAAAGAGACTGCTGAACCTTGCCAAGACAGGGTAGGACAGTCTTTCAAATTTCCCTGCTTCTGAAAATGGTCTGCCGGATATTATAGGCCTAAAGTCAAAAGTAGATGTCCCAACATTGCAGAGAAACATTGGATGACTGTCCAGGCAGCCTGCTATCTCTGTCATTCCTTGCATATTTCAGAAGCTGCTTGCTTGCACTTCCTGTTCACTTAGGTAACATTATTTTTCTTCTCAGGTCTTTGATGGCATTGAAGACTAAATGGTTACAGTTACAATCCTCTCATATCTTAGCTAGATTTAGATCCTTCAGGATAGGACAGCTATTGGAGTAATCTCTGTAATTTGCCATTTCCCTATGGTCTGGACATTTAATATGTGTTTCTTGATTGATGTTGTTCTTGTTGGTTGTATTTTCATTTTTGTTTATGTTATTACCCTTTCTTTCTCCTGGACAATACTTGATAATTGTTTCTATTATATATAATTTTGTATTGGGCATAGATACTTCTTATTTAGGAAAAAAAGGGGAGGTACTGTTGGAATTCATTCTGCCAGTGGCTTTGAGGGTACAAACCCTAGGGTGCGGCTTTCAGTCTGTGTACATGACCTCTTAAGAGCAGAGGGGGTCAAGTGTACTCACTCTCTTGGAGTGATCAGAGATTGGATAGACAGATCGATTCCCTTCCTCATGAGCCAACCTGCAGTCTGCCTGAGAGCCTAGCAACAGGTTTCTGTCAGAGCTCCTGATAGTGCCCAGCCAATGATGGATGACCACGCAATGTCACCAGCTCAGAACACAGCCTGGGTGCTGGGAGGAGGGTATATAGGGCTTTCCTCATTACTGAACAAATATGTCTATTGTTTGTCTTTCACCTGACTCCAGGCATCTTCTCATCCTCGCCTGTGAGGGAGCTGTTACAACCCAGCAACAATTCAGCATAGGTTAAAAAGCTTATGATAATTTAATTATAATCTCAAAAAATAAACAAGCAAAGGTAATGATAGACAATTAATTTAAAGACTGGCTAGAGCATATATGAATGCTATTTCTACAGATATATTTATGGGCTGTAAAGTTATTACCAGAGTAGATAATTTATAGAATATTATACAGAACACTGATTTCTAAAACAGTTAAAAAAATTCTTGACAGGGTACATAGCTACTCAACTACTACCTGCAAGCCAAACAGTTATTTCCATAGCCAACTCACAAAGATTTGAAATATTATAGAGAGCCATGTTTTAAGGATAACGGAGTTAAGTAATTGACATATGCAAGAGAAAATGTGAATAGTAATAAAAACATATCTAGGAAACCATTTTCAGTTTAATTTAAAAATACAAAGATATGTAGTAAAAAAGAAAAGCCATTTTGCTTGTTTAATTATATTCATGTGTGTGTGTGTGTGTATATGTGTGTGTATGTGTATGTGTTTTGTTTGTGCATATCTATCTACCTATCTATATGTATGTATATTTCATTTACATGAAATTTCAAAGTATTTTTATCTGGCCCACAATGCTGTGTTTGTGAACTAAATACATATTAGGCAAGAGTTGACACTTGAACATTAATAATGACAAAGTTATTTCGTAGATACTTCCTGTTGGAAAATACTTGTGTTGCCATAAGGAATGCTCTTCTGTACAAAAATAAATGTTATTTGTGGGTGTGTATATGACCAGTATTTTAATCTGCCAAATATCTAGGGACAGTTAATATAGATGAAAAATTATGGCCATGAATTAATTAATATTCTTAATGCTGGGAGAATAAGACCAGATGTTGTCAACAAATGCAATATATAAAATGGTAACTATAAGATAAATGGGCCATTCAATTTTTATTTAATTAAATATATCCATGACAAAAACCAATACTGCAGTATTGACTGAATAATTTAATCTTATCATCTTATAGAGTAGGTTTCAAAATAATAAATTGTTCGAGCTGAGGAAGTTATTGAATACTTTTAGACTCAAGAGAATTGTGGGTTTAAAGCAGACTCCTGCTACTTCATTCCTCAGAGTTGACAGATATTAGAACATTCATAATAAACCTGCCATTAGGTGCACTCAACTCCTCTTTTTTTATTTCTCTGACAGAAAAAAAATATTCACTTTTGCCTGAAATGTTTTCTTTCAAAAGGCCTAATTTATGAGGACCAAAATAACTCATACCAAATGGTCTATTCTGGCTTTATTTATTGAAAAATATTATGACATTTATTATATGTTTAAGATCCTAATAACTAACATAATTATGATGAGTGAGTGATAACTTAGGATGGATCGTGGCAGGGACTAAAAGCATGAGTGCAACTGACAAAGCACAGGGTCTTAAATATAGTTTTGTTTATTTAAACTCATGACCATGACATTAACAACCTTGCATGAGACCATGCCCTTCTATACATGGCTATGCCCTTCAAATAGAGAAATGATTTTAGTTCACTTGGTGCCGGAATGAGAATTAACATTAATCTAATGAAGAGAATGGGAAGAAGCACAGTGTTCTACAGTTTCCAGTAGTTTGCACTCTCAGGAACTCTCTGATGCGTAAGGAGCATTTAAGTGCGAACTTCAGCACGGGGGGAGAAGGGCTGACGGGCGGTATTCTAGCAGATTCTTCATGAGGAGTATTCATGATGGCCACCTGTTGAGTTGTTCTCCACAAAGGCAGCAGATCATGACTAGAATGTGTTTCCATGTGCTTAGGTGTAGCTGGAAATTGATGATTTAGAGTGCATGGCTAGCAATCCAGTTTGCTGTCTAAATATGACCCGAACAAGAAGTATACCAATAGACACACCAAAGTGGATGGGGAAATTCCCACAAAGCTTTAACCATATACAACGAACTACAATCAAATAAGGGATGCTGAGAGTAGGAGAGTCTTCCCCAGGGAGAAGCACAGCAATTGGTTATTCAGGACCAAATGTGTGTGTGTGTGTGTGTGTGTGTGTAAACAAGGGTAAGTGTGAATATACTATAGAATTTAGAAAGGAGACTAAGAAGGTAATATTAGATGATGATGGACAGAACCTGTGTAAAAGGACACATGAGTCACTAAAAATGAAATAGGACTTTTTTCCCTAGTATCAACTGTTATAGTTTTTTTTTCTTTCTTTCTTTCTTATTTTCCATGGTGGATATGTGACTAAAAATGTAGCTGATAGTTAAAGTGTAAAATTGTAATAAAAATGTTTATTGATTTCTGGGCCAGCAAGATAGCTAAGTATAGACACCAAATGACAAACAAGCCCAACAATCTGAGTTTGGTCCTAGTAACCCACGTGGAGGAAGGAGACACGAATACACACACACACAAACACACACACACACACACACACACACACACACACACACACACACCAGATTAAATAAATGCAGAGAAGTATGATTGACTTCTGCATATTTCTACCAAAGCCAAACCCCGTGTCTACCAGTGCAGAGCCATAGTAACTCCAGCACCTCAATCTTTTCTTCACCCTCGGTGCCTTACGGCATCTCCAGTGGCCAACACTACTGACTTGTTTTATGAATATCTAGTTTTCTCTTTTCCAGAAGCTAAGTAACATTTTGTTGTCTGTTTTTTTTTTCTGTTTGTTTGTTTCATTCAGAAAGGTGTATTATAGTATCCTTATACACTGTGTGAATCAATAAAACATCTTTCAGTACCAGGAAGGATTTCAGTGGATGATACCACAGTTTATACATTCACCAACTGAAGGATTTCTGGGACATTTCTAGTCTTGAATTTATTATAAGTATAATTACAATGAATCTTTTTTCTTATTCCTCACATATCTGTTAAACACATCCTTTAAAAGTAATTTTAATAAAATAAAACATTATCTTATTAGAGAGCCCAGACTCTGATTCATGAAGTAATGTTGCTTTAGGTGAAAATAAAGTAACGCCTATCTATCATTTTACACTTTCAATCAAACTCATCTTCTAATCATTTCAGAGTCTCCTTTCTAGCTCCTGAGGGATTCTTTTCTTTTTTTGTAGTTCTAACACTATATATGAATATCAATATGTAGCAATAATAATTAAGGAAAAGTGGTAAGGTTTTGAAAGGGAGTTGGAACATGGGAGGGTTAGATGAGTAGAAGGGAGATGTAACTATAATACTTTTATATGAAAATATCAAAAAAAGTGTTTTTAAAAAAACTAGTTAATCAAAACAGACATACAAAACAGATCGAGTAACTTAGAAAACAGACAATTTTTTTTTCACAGTTCAAGATCTAGAAAGTCCAAGGCTAAGGTGCTGTCAGTTCCTGGTTCTGGACTGTAAATAGCTGCTTTATCATCACGTGTTCACATAGTACCAAAACTCATCTTTGTTGGTTTTTAGCGGCGCTCTTGCCCCAAAGGAAAAGTCACGACACACGACAGAATCCACTAACAAGAGTTTTATCAAGACAAAGATAAAGGGATGAATGCGATCAGGCCTGTGGAAGGACACGTGAGAGAGAGAGACGGAGGGGGGCGGGGGCGGATCATGGCGTTGCCTTATAAAGGCCAGGTCACACCTGCCCACACGGGCCCACGCACACAGAGATCGTAACTATGGGGCGTGGGTAATGCAGGATGTATGACATGGAAATGACTATGCAGTGTGTGTGTGTGTGAAGTGAAACTTTTGCTTTCCTAGAACAGTTGATTCTTGTTAGCTAGAAATGATAAACCCACTATTATTTTATGAGACCAGCATCATGAGGCAAATTACTTTGTAAGAATTTCCTGTGGGTCAGCACACAGTACCTGTTGTGTGATATTTTGTTTGTGTTCTGACAAATAAAGCTTATCTGAAGATCAGGGAGTGGAGCTAGCCACTAGTTAACCATAGAGGCCAGGCAGTGGTGGCTCATGCCTGTAATTCCAGTGCTAGGGAAGCAGAGAAAGGAAGTGATGAGGCAGGGTAGAGACAGGATCTCACCTGGATCCAAAGAGATAAGATGTCATTGGTGACTGCTCCTCTGCTTCTCTGATCTTTCAGATTATTACCCCAATATCTGACTCCTGCTTTTTATTGATAAGACTAATTAGGTTCACACTCTGAAGCTGTGGTCCGGAGAGGACCAAGGCTGCATCAGGAGTTGGAAGTTGAACTCGGTAATGTGTCAGAGTCTGCCAGGTGATACTGGTTTGGACAACATGAAAACTGAAGGATTGAGTTCCCGCTGGAGAGTTGCTGATGCCTGGCCCTGTGGGAAGCTAATGGAGGCTGTAAGGTGGAAGTACAGTATCAGCTGCAGAGTAAATCCCAGACACTGAAGATGCCAGGCTGTGGGGGCATCCAGCAAGGACAGCAGCAGCTTTGGAGCGGCGCTGGTTTCAGCCCAGAGGACAAGCTATGTGTGCTGTGGATGGCAATGGCAGAAGAGCAGAACGGTTCAAGCCCTTCAGAGTCCAGAAGAGTGTTAATGAGTCTTAAGCATCAGACACTGAATTATTTACACTGTTGGATTGGAGTTTTGACTTGATCATATTGTAACTGTGTCCTGGGTTCTTCCATCCTGGAATAAACACATAAAACTCAAATTTGGTTTTATAGGAGCTCAGAGTTGAAAGCCTGGACATTTAACAAGACATTGGTTTTTTTTTTTTTTTTTTTTTTTTTTTTTTTTTTTAGGAGAACTTTGATTTTAAAGTGTTTGGATTTTTTTTTTTTTTTGGTTTTCAAGATAGGGTTTCTCTGTGTAGTTTTGGTGCCTGTCCTGGATCTCACTCTGTTGACCATGCTGGTCTCGAACTCACAAAGATCTACCTGGCTCTGCCTCCCAAGTGCTGGCATTAAAGGTGTGTGCCACTGCCGCCTGGCATGTTTAGAATTTTTGGCTGAGACTTTGAAAGTTATTTTATGTTTTATATTTTTTATATTAACAGGCTATGTTAGGGAGTAACAAGAAAGGAGAAATTATAGTTTAGTATTGACATCATTTTGACCAAGGAGTCAGTTGTGATTAGTCTTTTGTTTGCTTGTTTTTATTTTGTCAACTTGACATAAGCTAGAATCATTTGGGAGGACAGAACCCAACTGAGAAAATGACTCTTATCAGATTGGTCTGTGCACATACTTATGGAGTGCTTTCTTAATTGATGATTGATATGGAAGGAGTCAGATGACTGTGAGTGGTATCATACTTAGACAGGTAGTCCTGAGTTGTATAAGAAAACAGCTGAGCAGGGGCTAGAGAGATGGCTCAGTAGTTAAGAGCAGTGGTTTCTCTTCCAGATGACCCAGGTTCAATTCCCAGTACCCACATGGCGGCTCATACCTGTCTGTAACTCCTGTTCCAGGATCTGACTCTCTCATATAGACATGCAGGCAGAATACTACTAATGTACATAAAATAAAGTAATTATATTTTTAAAAAAGAAAAGAGCTGAGCAAGTCATGGAGTGTAATCCAACACATAGTGTTCCTCTATGGTTTCTGCTTCTGTTCCTATCAACAGGTTCCTGCCTTGAGTAACCTGCCCTGGAATATAAATTGTCAGCTGGAAAAAACTAATTTTCTCCCTAAATTGTTTTTTGCCAGAGCTTTTATTACAGCAATAGAAAACAAAGTAGTCCTCATGTTTGTATGTACATATATGAATGTGTGAATGAATGTCTTTATACATAGTCACATGGTTTTACTGTGCATACATGTTTATGATCAGTTTTATTCATGATAAGAAATGAAAAACAAGTATCAGTAAAGCCAAATGATTATATGTGTGTTCTGTAAAGACATTCCCCCATCCCCTAAGAATATCCCACAGTGTGTTCTCACCTTTCTTCTTGGATGAGATGAGTTGATAAAATATCTCTATGGTAAGATAAGGTAAATTAAACAATACAATCATTTTAATGTGACACTATGTAAAATTTTACTTGAACACAACAGCTGATCATTGAGTCAGCTTTGGACATCTAGAGTGACGTAGGTAGCAAGGAAAGAAAAGGTCAGGATCCATGAGATGGCAGCTTCTTGTGTTCAGAAGATATTGCAAGGGGAAATGATGGTATGACTCGGGGACAGGTACCTAAACAGGAGAACTCAGAGGCTCCATAAAACACCCAAGCCAGCATTCAGTTTCTAGACTCCTAGCCTTGGGAATCCCTTCCATACTGAAAGGATAAAGCTGCTATCTTTGCTTTCTTGGTGACTTGGTTTCTCTCTTTGCTGATTGTTTAATTCTTTGTTCATCCCAGAAAATGATCTGGACAATCCCTAAAGTAACACCAGCACATCCAGTACAGCTGATAGGAGTATAGTGAGGATTTAGTACACACTGCCTGCACTGGTCAAAGGACACCTTCCTGTTCCAGGCTGAAAGGTGGCAGGATGGCATGAGATTTAAGTATGCTACTCAAATGGTGCACAGTTCAAAACACATTAAATATTTTTGGAATTTTTATTTAATATTTTTCAGCAATAATTGACAGTAGTAACTAAAACAATGATAAACGGAACTCAAGAGGAGCAGGACCTATTCCATTGTTTCTTCTTTGTCCTTGAGCAGAAAAAAAGGTTTTGTTTTTTTTTTTCCACAAGAGTAATGACCTCATTGTGAAGGCCCTCACCCACACAAACGTATCTAAACTAGATTGTCTCCCAAAAGGCCTGTCTTCAGTATCACTGTACTGGCAACTAGAGATTCAATATTGCACAACACAGACATCCAACCCATAGCAGATAAATCCTTTCATACACATTTAATTTGACCATCTAAAGCATCTAGGACACTAACATTGCCTGAAAGAGTAAATCAAGTGTGAGTAGCCTCAGGACACAGGCAGCACGAACTCTAATGAGCAAGCTTACATAAGATTATACTCTTCAGAAGAATCTATCATGAAATACATAGCCAACTAATAACACTTCATCTATAAATTATTTATGCTGAACAAAGAATGCATATAAATTGCTATATTTAAATGTTATGACAAATTGGCCTCTATACCAATGGTTTTATTAGCAATGTGATGAATGTTTTAACTACATTGCATCCTATAATTCTGTTACAGTAGTTCAGAGGCCCATTTACATTCAACTTCATTATCATATTCTACATCATGTGGGAAACTAACTTGGTTCTCATCATTTCATCTGAAATTCTGGTAATAGGATTGTTTCATTTCCTTAAAATGTTGTTCATTCTATATTAAAAAAAATCATGTGTGTGTGGAGGGTGTGTGTACATTTTTGTGCATGTGTATTTATATGTGTGACTGTATGTGCAAACGTATGTATACACATGTATTAGTTAAATCAATAAATCACATTATATTGGGCTGGATTACAGAATCATCTACGTATGTGTTTAGAGTTATTAAATGTGTGAGACTGGTAAGATCTTAGCTTGGAAGAAAATGAATCATTGCTTGCCCCTTGGTTTTACTTTTGAGTAAAGCACAAGAATGTCTGTTTTTGTATAACCTTAAAGAAAATCTTCCATTGCAATAAAAAAGTTAAGAGCTCTTTGGCTTATATATAAGGGTTATAATCTGACCCGCTAAGTATAACTACTTTCTAGGTTTTAGATTATTCAAACAAATTTAATTCCAACACAGAAACAGCACTTAATTTACATGGTATCTTTTCAGTCATATCTCTCAATGACATATTTGGATCTTGAGGTAGATAGATTTATGTTTGCCTGAGAAAACATCACATTGATTTCCATAGTGACTGTATAAGTTTACACTCCCACCAGCAAAGGAGGAGTGTTCCTCTTACTCTGCATCCTTGGCAGCATGGAGTTGTCACTTTCAGTTTTGATCTTAGCAGTTAGGACAGGTGTAAGATGGAATCTCAAAGTAGTTTGATTTGCATTTCCTTGATGACTAAGGATGTAGAACATTTTTTTTTCTTGGCCATTTGAGTGTCTTCTTGAGAATTGTGTGTTTAGACCTGTACACCATTTTTAATTGGGTTATTTGTTTTCTTGATGTCTACTTTTTTGAGTTCTTCATATATGTCAAGTATTAGCTGTCTATTAAACATGTATTTGAGAAAATCTTTTTCTAATCTTTAGGTTGCCTCTTTGTCCAAATGAAGGTGTCCTTTATGGTGCAGAAACTTTTCAGTTTCATGAGGTCCATTTAATTGTTGATGTTTAGTACCTGTGCTAATAATATTCTGTTCAGATAGTCTTCTCTTGTGCCAGTAATTTCCAGGCGTTCTCCACTTTCCCTTCTATCAGGTTCAATGCAAATGAATTTCTGTTGAGGCCTTGATCCATTTCGAGTTGTTTTGTGCAGGTGATAATTACTGATGTAAATGAATTCTTCTACATGCAGCCATCCAGTTTTACCATCATCATTTGTTGAAGGAGCTGTCTTTTTCTCCAGTGTGTATTTCTGTGTTCTTTATGAAAAATCAGGTATCTATAGGTGTGTGTATTTTTATCTGGGTCTTCAGTTTGGTTTCCTTGATCAATGTTACTGTTTTTGTGCCAGTGTCCTGTTGTTTCTATGACTATATCTTTATAGTACAGTTTGAGGTTCAGGATGCGCTAAACCATCTGGCCTTGGGTTTTTGGATGGTACTATTAAATACTACTTCTCTTTCACTATGGTTATAGGACTGTTTAAATTGCTTATCTGAAACTGATTTAACTTTAGTAAATGTATGTATGTATGTATGTATGAAAATTATCCATTTCTTTTAGATTTTTCTTTCAGTTCTCTTTTATTAAGCTTAGAATTTTTTTTCATGCTATATAATCTGAGTATATTTTCCCTACTCTCCACTCCTCTCAATTCATCTGTACCTCTTCTCTCAACAGAATCTATTGAAGATGGACAAGCCAAGCCAACAGAAAAATGAAAGGGCTCCAAGAGAAGATCAGAAATCCACTAGTTCACACACCAATGCAGGAGCCTTATAAAATTACTCATATGAAAGCTATAGTGTATATGCAGTATGCAGAGGATGTTGTTCAGATCCTGCAGGCCCTGTGATTGGTGATTCAGTCTCTGTGAGTTCATATGAGCTTTGCTCAGTTGTTTCAGAGGGTGTTGCTCTTCTGGTGTCCTGTACCTGCTCTGTCTCCCTGAGTTCTTCTGCCTCCTCTTCTACTGGGTTCCCTGGGCCCCGAGGGGAGAGATTTGCTGGAGACAGCTTGTTATATTTATGTCTTCCAAAGTCTCCCTTTGTGTATAATGTCTGGCTCTGGATCTATGTATTTGTTCCCATCAGCTGCAGGAGGAAGCCTCTCTGATGATGGCTGAAAAGGCACCAATCTGCGAGTAGGAAAGACTATCATTAGGAGGTTTTTTTTTTTTTAATTGTTACTTTTTTAAAATACCAGTAGTATCTGGTTTTACCATAGGTCTCTGGGCTATCTGTCTCTGGTTCTTGGTCACCCAAACACTGTCAGTTATGGGTTCCATCTTGTGGAGAGGGCCTAAATTCAGATTAGACATTGATTAGTTACTCCCACACGGTTTGTGCCACTGTTGTCCTAACATATTGTACAGACTGGACAGATTGTAGATCAAAGCTTTTGTGGCTGGGTTGGTATTTATGTTCTTCTTTTGGTAGCCTGCAGAGAAACTTTCACTGTCATAGACACTAGAACAAGGTGGTGAAGGTTCTATGTAGTCAACAGCTCAGTCTCTCCGTGAGGCTGAGTTCAGTGAGTTGTGTGGGTATTGTCTTTACCAACGGGGCCTTCGCTTTCAGTTCGTGCCATTGTCTTGGCAGCATTCTGGATGGTCGGGGTTTCCTTGGGACCCTTTCAGCCATCAGTTCAATTGCATGAAACCCAGTCCTGGTACTGGAAGCTTTGTCTGGTGACAAGAGATGGCTAGCTGTGGCTCCACTTCCTCCATTATTTGTAGACTTCATTAATTTGGTAGAGCACAGGTTTTTAAAGTATAGCCTTATGATTCTCTGTTTTCTTTGGTGTCTATTTTCATTTCACCTTTTCATCTCTAATTTTCTTAATTTAGATATTCTTCCTCTGCTTTTAGTTAAATTGGATAAGGATTTGTCAATCTTATTGATATTTCCAAAGAACCAAATCTTTGTTTTATTGATTGTTTGTTTGTTTGGTTAGTTTTATCTGTTTGTTTTTATTTTATTGATTACAGACCTGACTTGGAGTGTTTCTTGCCATGTATCCCTTTTGGGTATCATTTCTTCTTTTTGCTCTAGAGCTTTCCCAGGTGTGTTGTTCGGTTGCTAGTATGAGACCTCTCCATTTTTTAATAAATATTTTTATTTTACAATTAATAATTTTACATATCAGCCATGGATTCCCCTGTCCTCCCTATTTTTTTATATAGGTACTTAGTGAATCAAAGAACCACCCTCTTTATGCCCCACAAGTTTGTCTATGTTGTCTATTCATTTTTCTTCAATTCTAGAAAGTCCTTAATTTCTGCCTTGACCTATTTTTTTTTTATTCAGTGATGAGCTATTCAGTTTCTATGAGTTTATACGCTTTCTATTGTTTCTGTTGTTGATATCCAGCTTTAATATGTGATGCTCAGATAGAATTCAAGCTGTTATTTCAATTTCCTTATATCCATTGAGACTTGCCTTTTGTCTAAGTATGGGACAGTTTTGGGGAAAGTTCCACAAGGTGCTGAGAAGCAGATATGTTATTTTGTATTTTCATGAAATATTCTATAAATATCTGTTGTGTGCCTTATGTTTATAATTTTAGTTAGCCTCAGCATTTCTCTGTTTAGTTTTTGTCTGGAAGACCTGTGTATTGATGAGAGTGGGTTATAAGTCTCCCATTATCAGTGTGAGGGGCTCAATATATGATATAAGCTGTAGTAGTGTTGGTTTTATGAACTTGGTCATTTTGTTTGGGTCATATATTGTAAGAATTATAATATTCTCTTGATTTTTCCCTTTGATGAGTATATTGTATTGTTTCTTACCTCTTTTGATTAGTTTGTATTTGAAGTCTATTTGCCAGCTATTAAAATGGCTCTACACCTGATGCTTCTTAGGTCCATTTGCTCAGAGTATCTTTTCCCATCCTTTTAACCTGAGGTGATGACTATCCTTGATGTTAAGACGGAGATCTTCAATGTAGCAGCAGGGTGGATCCTGTTTGTTTGCATCCATTCAATCTGCCTGTCTTTTTCTTGTGGAACTAAGACCACTGATATGAAGAGCTATCAGTGAATGGTGTTTGTTGTTGTTGTGGTGGTGGTGGTGGTGGTAGTCATGGATGGATTTTGTGTGTGTGTGTGTGTGTGTGTGTGTGTGTGTGTGTGTGTGTGTGTGTTTCCTCTTTTGGTTTTCTGGTTGGGAATCATTTATTCCCTGTGTCTTCATGGGTGAGGCTAAACTTTTAGGTTGGAGCTTTCCTTCTAGCTCTATTTCCACGTTCAAATCTTTACCTGTTTTATTCATTTCTTTCTGTTGTTTGGTTATGTTTTCATATGTTTCTTCAAAGGTTTATTCATTTCTACTTTAAGGACTTATATCATATTCATAAAATCTGTTTGAAGGTTTTTGTTTTGTGATTTAGCTATGTTCCAGTTCTCAGGACCTACTGTGGTAAGTTTGCTGGGCTCCAATAGAGACATTTTGTTCTGACTTTTATTGATTGTGTCTTTAAACTTGCATTTATGTATTTGAGTGTGGGAAGATTATAATTCTATATTGTTCTATTTATCTTGTCTATTTTCAGGAGAGTATTTTGTTCCTTGTTTTCTTCCACCTTGCTGGTTCTTAGGAGGGTGTATTGTCAGTGTGTTGCCTGGTAGGGAATTCTTTTGGGATTCTGATAGGTGTGGTCACTGAGGTTTAGAGGTAAAATGTATTTCTATGTATTGGGAACTGAAACTTAGGAATGGAACTGGGCTAAGAGCGTGGGCCTCTAGTGATCCATGGAAGTAAAGAAAGGAGGGTATCCACAAGAATCTGCTTAGTCCCATGAGAATAGGGGCAGAGATCAAGGAAAAGCTCAAACAGGTAAAATGTTATAAAGCTGGGAATGGGACTTGGGATTGGATATGGAGGAGCGCATGGATAGTGAGGATCTGAAGTTTACTTACCTACTTCACTGAACTACCTGCTTATTTCACAGCCTTGGCTGGAGGGTTTCCATGGAATGCCAGATGAAATTGGAGTCTGGAATAACAGGAGAAGTGTGGAGAAAATTTGGAGGAGAAGATCTGAGTAATCCTCTAGAGATGGGGGTAGAGAGGATTTAGGCCTCAGCAGGTGGTTGGGATAGAACTTGGGATAAGACTGAGGAATTGAAGTAGGAGGAGAGAAGGGACAAGTAATGATTAGCAGTTAGCCTTCCTGCTTCCTTGGCCTGAGTGGCCTTTGGGTGAGCAGGGAAAGCCTGCTAGAATTGTGGGCTAGGATAAAGTGATGAGTTGGGGGAACAAGCTTTGGAGGGGAAAGATCTGTGTGATCCATGAGAGACAAAGGCAGGGTTTGGGGTGAGACTTCAGCAGGAAGTCTGCTACAGAGTTGGGGATGACATGGGGAAATGGATATTGAGGACAAAATGGAGAAATTAAGACCCATAGTTAGCTTATCTGCTTCACTGGCCAAAGGAGAACATGAAAAATCTTAAATTTTAGTTTAAGTGTGTCATTTGAGTTTCATCAGACATTAAAGTAAAATTATTTGTAGTTTTACTTTGCTTTGAAAATTTAAAATATTAATATATTGTTCCATGTGTGATGATACACACCTGTAATCCCAACACTCAGATGATAGAAGCCAAATTAGGTGTTTAATGCCAGCATTAGCTACATAGCAAGATAGAGGCCAATCTGGGCTATACAAAATCCTTTCTTTTCAAAAGAAAACAAAACAACAACAAAAAGAAAAAAACTGAATAAAAAAGAAACAATAAAATATACATATGCTTTGAATGTGTGTGTCTGTGTGTGTGTGTGTGTGTGTGTGTGTATGTGTGTGTGTGTGTGCTTGTGTTTAAAACAAAATTTAATTACCTATCTTCAGTTTCTCCGAAATATGGACCCTTCCTTCCTAAATTTGATATTTTTTAAACTATTGTCTCACAAAACTCATGACAATTTTCCAGACTTTCATGGTTTTATGTATATTGTAATTTTAAAATAAGACAAAGATGTACCTCAGAATGATAACACATGCGTTTAACATTCTATATAGATAGCTGATAGGGATCATTTATATGATTTATATTATATATATGATTTATATTATAAACCCATAACAGCTTTTAGACAGATTTTGTGGATACACATGATAGTGGCTTTATGTCCTAGAAAAAAGGAAAATAATTATTAAGTTTGTAATTTCTATGCTATTTCTCAGAAGGTATCAAGGAAATACACATGGGAGATGGACCTCAGAGCCCAGAACATAGCATACACCTGTTTGGCCACCCCAAAGCTGACTTCAGTCCGCAAGTGTGAGTGGGGTCAGAGATGGCAGAGACCTTCCTTTTCCAGAGGATGTGTTCTGCTCCATCTTCTTACTCCACCATTGCCTTACTGCACTGCCCAGGTGGCATTAGGGGCTCAGGAAACTGACAAGGTCACCTTGAAACTTTGGTTAGCAGCTTTTGCTAGAAGTAATAAAGTCATTTTATCTTCAGCCTTGTAGCTTTGTGTCTATTATCAGCGTCTGTAAGAGGTTTAATCTATTTTATTAGTTTTGAGTAGGTCAAAATCATGGACAATACACAGCTTTATATAAGCACAAACGATGTAAGACTTACTCTGTTAGTGTTATGAATCTTGCAAGAATAATCCCTTAGTGTGATGTAGAGAAGAGAAATCCTGTCAGTGTCTACTGTCATGTTCTGATGAACACGAATAATGCAACAAGATGATTTTGCAGATATAAGGGTATTTCCACAGGCTCATCAATTTAATTTTAATACTTATTTTTCTTGGATTAAAAACAAGTTTTAATGAGCATAGTTATTTTTGATATCTTTCTCAGAGCATAACATGATCATTTTATTTCCATATTAGAGTAGTGATGACCTTAGTCTGGTAGTCATGGCAACTAATTGAGCAGAACAATACAGAGGTGGTCACCACTACCATAGCAGTTATGGGGCATTGACACCACTTAGTAGATGAAGGTGTCCTATAATCAGAGCCATTACATCTTCCTGACAACCTCCCTTTACCAGTAAAATTGAGGAGGATACCAGAATGTACAGTGAAAGAATGTCTGAAATGGGACTCCATGATGTACCTATCATGTTTGCATCCATGATGGGGTGGTATTCCATGGTGACACAGCATGTAGACAAAGAGACGCTGACAGCCGCTGCCATAAAAAGAGAGATGTAAGGTACCAGTAAGCCACGAGCCACGTGACAACTTATAAACTAATAGATATAAATTAATTGAAGATATTAAAAACTAGATAACAAAAAGCCTATTGCGGCCATACAGTTAGTAAACAATGTAAGTCTCTATGTGTTTACTCGGTTGGGTCTAAGCGACTATGAGACTGACAGATAAGAGAGAGTTGTCCTGACCGTGGGCCAGACAGGACTGGAGAAAACCCCAGCTATACATGTGTCTTGTATCCATGTTTCTCTAAGTTCTGCCTCACCCATGCACTCTAAGAAAATCCAATGATTTTCAAAGCTCAACAAATTGGACTTTAGTCTGTCCTCTGTGCCCTATCTGGAAGAGACAGTTGTGTCCTCACAGTTCCCCAGGATCAGTCAATGCAGCAGCCACAAAGCAGAAGCCTTATAATAGTGAAAGCTCTGCCAAGTTCTGTGATGGCAAACGTATGGTTATTAGATTTTAATGGAGAAGAGAGGGATTTAATGAGGAGGCATTAAGTCAAACTGTCCTTCAGACCAGAGGTTGTTAACTACACAGGAGACAAGACGGTAGGTTTCTAAAGTAAGAGGCTTGAGTCCACCAAACAGAGACAAGTGTCTGCTTTTAAAGTGTTCTGAAAAGAGTGGAGGTCCAGAACCACAAGAAAATAAACTTCATTGGCGTGTGACATTTACTAAGACACCTCTGTCAGTCGGGCTCAGATTCCTGGATGGCATAAAAAGGGGAGCTGGGTGAGAACTATAAGGGGAGGACACAGGACGTTTGTGGACTCAGGCCACTGAGGCTCTTCCAAGCAGTCCACTGGAGGGCCTGTATTGCAGCAATGAGAAGAGTACCGCTGTGTTCTTTATCTGCTAGCCTCTCTACTCATTGACACAAATATTAGCCTCTCTACTCATTGACAAAAATATTTTTCATGTATCTTGAAGAATAAAAGGAATGGCTTATTTTTTAAATTTTTTTTTCAACTTTATTTTCCATGACCAGAACAGTGCTTTTCCCCTGTATTTTTTCCATGTTCTGGGTGTAATTTTTCCACACATAAAAATGAATTCTCTGCATTACATTGAATTGACTTAATTTCGCAGATACTAAATTCCTTTAGTAATTGCAAGGTGCTTCACGCCCGCCCGTTCTGAGTTTCTGAGCCCTCCTTCATTTGTTCTCTGGGGTGCAGCAGTAAAATGGACTGCTAAGTGGCTCTCACAGTCTCCACCTAAACAGGAGATTTTGTTAATTTATGTGCCTGGAAATGTAGTTAGTGCTCCACTTGCTGGAAATATGAATCATGATTAAAGTCAGCATGTGATTGATGTCACTAATGTCCAGTTAATTAGGACATCAGAGAGTTTGAAAGGATATTTAGTCTATGGATAACATTAAGTTGAAATGTTTCACTAACTTTATTCTCAGAAAATTGGTCTAATTTTTTTTGCCACCTTTAGCTATGTGTGTTGTATTAACACACAGTATATATTTCAAGTTCTTGAATATGTTCAACTGTGAATGATACAATATAACCTACACTATTGAAGAACATGAAGCTGATAAAATGTGTGCTCTTTGTATTTGTGTGTGTGTGTGTGTGATATGTATATGTGTGTGTATGTCTGAGTATATGCACACATGCCATGGCATACCCATGGAGGTCATAGGATAACCTATGACATTAGTCTTGACCTTACACTTTACTTAAGACAGCATCTTTTGTTTTTCACTGTGGTGATCTTCAGCCAGGCTAACTTAATGGACTTAAGGAAATTCTCCTTTTTCTGTCTCGCATGTCCATGTAAGGACACTTGGATTATATGTCTGCACTACTAGGTCCATATTTTATTTGAGTCCTGAGCATCTGAACTTGGGTCCTAATGGTTGCACATCAAATACAGTAACTGCTGAAACAGCTCTCCAACCCTTATTATTTAGTTGTATGTACTTTTTAATTCTATTGCATTTGCATTAAGTCTAGATGGGCAGCTTAATATTTCTAAAGCTGGCATGCTATAGAATATATAAAGATAAATACAAATATTTTCATTCAGGTTAGTCAATTTGTACATGTCATAAAAATTCTGTTCTCTGTTTTTTTTAAACTTCATTACTTATGTACAAGTCTCTTTATTAGTAGTTTTGAATATTTGAGTATAACTTCAACAGTCTAAGAAAACTAACATCAAGATCATATTGGCTAGTTTTATATCAACTTGACATAAGCTAGAGTCATTTGGGAAGAAGGACACTCAATGAGAAAATCCCTCCATCAGTTTGGCCTTTAATAGAGTCTGTCTGTTGGGCATTTTCATAAAAAAGAAAAAAAGAAAAATCATACAAATGACATGAAACATGTTTTGTTTTGTCAAAACAAAAGCAAAACAAACCAAAATATCTGCAAAAATACTATTGTGCATACTATCACAGTCTCTGAATATGAGTATCATCAGTCCTATTGTATATGGAAGACACTGTTTCCTGGCAGTCATCCTTCACCTCTGGCTATCATAACCTTTCCACTTCCTCTTCCACATGCATCCCTAAGCCTTGAGGGGAGGTTTTGATGAAGACAGCCCATCTGGAACTGAGTTTCCCAAATATCCATACTCTATGCACTCTGCCCAGTTGTAGATATTGTTGTTAATTACCATTTACTACAAAAAGAAGCTTCTTTGATGAATACTGTGTGGCACACCAACCGTTGTGTACAGAAATATATGATTTTCAGTCATTTTATTACTCTGTTCCTGTAGCAGAATAATAGTAGTATGTTTTTCTGAGTCTCATGACCAATGCAGACCCAGGTTCTTGGCCACCCAAGCATTGTCAGGAATTCAATTTCCTAGAGTAGGCCTTCATACCTGATCTCAAATTGTACTACAGAGATGTAGTAATAAAAGCATTTGATAAGCCAGGTGGTGATGGCACACGCCTTTAATCCCAGCACTTGGGAGGCAGAGCCAGGCAGATCTCTGTGAGTTCAAGGCTAGCCTGGGCTACAGAGCAAGTTCCAGGAAAGGCACAAAGCTACACAGAGAAACCCTGTCTCGAAAAACAAAACAAAACAAAGCATCTGATAGAAGGCTATTAATTAAAATGTATAAAGACTTAAAATTTTGAATACTAAGAAAACAAATAACCAAATTAAAAATGGGGTACAGAAATAAATAGAGAATTCTCAAAAGTCAAACAAAACATCCTTAGTGATCAGGGAAATGCAAATCAAAACTACTTTGAGATTTTATTTTATACCAATAAAAATGGCCCAAATCAACAAACCAAATGTCATCTGGTACTGGTGATGATGTGGGGTAAGGTGAACACTTATCCACTGTTACTGGGAAAGTAAATTTCTACAGCCACTACAGAAATCAGTGTGATGGTGCCTCAGGAAACTGAAAATAGATATACCTCAAGATCTAGCTATACAAATCTTAAGCACTTACCCCAAGGACTCTATGTCCTACTTCAAAGACACTTCCTCAACCATTTTCATAGCTGCTGTATTTATAATAGCCAGATATTGGAAACCACCTACATGTCTATCAACAGATAAATGAATAAAGATATAGCTAGAAAAAAAGTCATCCTGAGAGAGGTAACCCAGACCAAAGAGATAAATATGATATGTATTCACTTATATAGGGTAATTAGCTGTTAAGTGTTTGATAAGTTGGCTATAATCCATATGACAGGGGCTAGATATAGAGTATGGGGCTAGGGGGAAGGGAAGGATCTCCCTAAGAAGGGAAAACAGAATATAAAAATGGTATGAGTGGATAGAAGAGGGTATGACTGAAACATTTAGGATCAAATGGTGAAGGGGAGGAAAGGAGGAGGTAATAGAGGGAATACAAGGAAGGACAGCTAAGACTAAGGGTCATTTGATGCATCATATGAAAACCTAAAACAGTAGAAGCTTCTGAATATATATATATATATATATATATATATATATATATATATATCAGAAATCTAAAAGGAATTACCAAATAATGTGGGAGACAAAACCTCAGCTAGACATCTCTCACCACCAAATAAAACTTCTAGTGCCAGAAAAGGATTGCATCTAACTAGTTGTTGGTCAAAAGGGCCCATGGAAACCCTAAATAAACCAGTCTACTGCAGCACTATGGGTTCTCCACAAACTGATGGTAAAGTCCCATTGCTGAGGACAACACCTACACAACTCACTGAACACAGAGAAGACCAGCTGGTGCCTAACTAGAGACTTCATCCCTATTAACTAGTGTATATGGTTCTGGAAGGTTGTCTGTGTGATGATAGGGCACACGCGGAGGCTTTGGCAGGGTTTGAAGCAAGGTGCCCCCATTCAGGTGAGAGGAGCCATGTGGGTTACTCACAAAGCAAATGTGTCGTCCATGTGGCATGTTTATTTTGGGGTTTGGAAGGAGGGGAGAGGGAAAGGAAGGAAGGAGAGAGGGGAGAAAGAGAGAGAGAGAGAGAGAGAGAGAGAGAGAGAGAGAGAGAGAGAGAGAGAGAGAGAGAGATGCTCTACCTCTGGCGAGAAGTGGGGGAGGGGATGAGATTTTTCCTCTTAAGCGGGTTTTAACATCAGGACGCTGGGCGGGTCTCCAAGAGGCAGGCCAGAATACTAACACTGCATGCTACCAGAGGAGAAAGGTAGATACCAAGCCATCTGTAAACTCTGGCTTGTCTGCAAGCTATGGTGGTACAGTAGTGGCAGAAAGTCATGGGCGTTACCTAACAGTATCTGATTGGAATTAAATGAGGCATTTATACACCATCTCCTAAGTTTATCGAATGTTGCAGAAGAGGAGGCAGAAAGAACGTAAGAGAATGAAAATTAGAAGAAAGGCAGTGAAAGGCCTTCATCTCAGCATGACAGGACCATTGCAATATTCAACAAACGACAGCTATGTTTACTTGCCCTGGGTCTGCACAAGACTGACTGGCCCTGACAACAATCAATCACAGAAGAAGGCAGTACTCACAGGGCCCCATACTTCCTCCTTCAACTAATGGCTGCAGATAGCCTCTGGGAGAATCTATTGTATTCTGTTGTTTACTCACTGGTGAGTACAAGGGGATCCAGGGAACAGTTCCAAACTCATGGTTATGTAGATGACCCTGGCTAAACTTAGTAGTTCACAAATGACCTAAGAGACACTAAAGTGGCAAAGAGTTTTATGGTATGAAGAAGATAAGAAAGGTTGGAGGGTTAGAGTAATTAGAATTATTATATATATGTATGAAATTGTAAACAAAATTAATTTTTAAAATTATATGCATACATATATTTACATATAGATATTTTGATCAATGTACTAACATGTATTTTTATGTATGTGATCTATCATATTTCATACATGCTCATTTTATATATGCATATAACTACATTTTATATTTTATTAAAATTTATACATTTGATGTAATGATTATTGAGATTGCTGTTAATAATTTATTGCAGAACCTGATGTACAACAATTGCTATTTGTATTATTATTTTGTCTTTGCTAGATATCTTAGTTTAGATATTTTGCTCATAATTAGTGATTACCAAGATCAGTTGTATGCTAAACATTATATCCAAATTTTAGTTTTGAGACATGTTTGCTACAATAGTGGAAAAATACATGCAGTTCTATAAAAATCCCTAATCCTACTTTGAAGCATGTAAGTTTAGGTTACAGTAGCAAGTTCTACAGGCTTAGTTGCTCCACCAGAGTAAATATACCATTTTCATTGTCATGTTCATATTTCTTCACTTTCTTTACCTTGTCCTCAAGTAAATGATTGACCTTTATGAATGGTAACTTTATAAATGAGTTGTTATATTTTTTTTGAAATTTGCATCTCAGAATAAATACTCCCACATTGTCTTTTGTTATACAGCCTATAATCTATGCTCGAATTTAGTCAGGCCAACACTGATTTAAAATTCTTTGACTGCTTTTAAGCAGTGGTGTATTTAGATTTGGTCATGCAAGTAGCCATGGCAACCATGGACCTCAAAGGCTGCCTGTGGGAAGTCCAGCTGTTAGAAGTTTGTGGGCAGTGCATGGGCAGTCTCTCCTGCTTGCACCTGCTGTGGACAGGAGGAAACATCAAACATGGCCCCCAGTGAGGAAGAGATTGGAGGCTTTGGCTGTGTTCTTGAAGATACTGGGATCCCGTTGCTTGCTGAGATGAGACATAAGCCTAGCATACAGTAGATTATGTGAATCTACAGCAAGTAGAAAAACCAAACCTAAATGGCATGTAAAAGAACATAATAGAAATGAGAAATTTCTTAGACTAAAAAGAGAAAATTAAGCTGTTAAGTAAAGGATAATGGCTGTGGAATAATCCTTTTGTACCCTGTGAAGTTTTGTCACTGTGATTGGTTTAATAAAGAAGCTCATTGGCCAATAGCTGAACAGGATAAAGCTAGTCAGAAGAGCCAGACTAGGACAATGCTGGCAGGAAGAAGGGTAGAGTCAGGAGTTGCCAGCCAGATGCAGAGGGAGCAGGAGATTAACTTGCCATGTTAATAAAAGTACCATCATATGGCAGAGTGTAAATAAGGAATATGGGTTAACTTAAAATGTAAGAGCTAGTAGTAACAAGCCTGAGCTATTGGCCAACGATTTACAATTCATATAGCCCTCTGTGTGTTTATTTGGGACTGGGTGGTCAGGACAGGAAACGTCCATTTACACATAATCATGCTACAATCCGCAGACCCAGAGAGGCTAAGTAACAAGGAGGGCTCAAGGAAAGACGCATAGATCTCCCTTGAAAGGGGAAATAGAGATTTTGTGGGTGGACTGGGAGCAGGTAGAGATGGGAACAGGAGTGATCAGGCATGGGGTGGGATGGATGAAGGGAGAGTGCGATGGGAGAGATGACTGGAATTAGGGGGTATTTGGGGGACTGTGTAGAAGCCTAGTGCAGTGGAGACTCCCTGGAATCTACTAGACTAGCCTTAGTGTAGTCTCCTCATAATGGGGGATACAGAGTCTGAACCGGCCATCTCCTGTCACCAGACAAGGCTTCCTGTGGTAGGACTAGGACATCAACCCACTCACAAAACCTCTGGCCTACAGTTTGTCCTGCCTACAAGCTACACAGTGGTAATGGTGGTACAGAACTTGTGGGAATGTCCAACCAATGACTGGTCCAACTTGAGGCTCACACCATGAGAGGGAACCCACTCCTGACACTGCCTGGATGGCCAGAAACCAGAGTTAGGACAGCCCAGAGACCCAGGCTAAAACCAAACATACTGGAAAAAGTCAATGAAATGACTCCTAATGATATTCTGCTATACTCATAGATGGGTGCCTAGCCCAATTGTCATCAGTGGGACATCAGCCAGCTGCTAATTGATGGGAGTAGATGCAAAGACCAGCAGCCAAACACTAGGGAGATCCAGACAAACCTTGCAAAAGAGCAGGGGATGCAGTGAGGAGAGGGTTTGTAGGAGCCAGAGGAGTCAAGGACCCCAGGAGAGCATTGCCCACAGAATCAACTAGGCAGGGCCCATAGGGGCTCACAGAGATGGAATTGACAACCACAGCCCCTGTAAGGGTCTGAGCTAGGTGCTCTGCATGTAACTTATGGTTGTATAGCTTGATGTACTTGTGGGCCTCCCAACAGTGGGCTCTGACTCTCGCCTGTGCTTGGGAACATTTTCCTAATCACTACTGGGTTTCCTTATCCAGCCTTGATATGGAGGTTTGTATAGTCCTTTTGCTAATTGGTTAGGCCATATTTGGTGGATATCCTTGGGAGGCCTTCTCCCAAACCCAACTTTTTAAAAGGGAAACAGAGGAGTAGTGTGCTGTGGGATGGTCTGTATATCTAATTGCTCTGATTGGTCAATAAATAAAACACTGATTGGCGAGTGGCCAGGCAGGAAGTATAGGCGAGACTAACAGAGAGGAGAACTGAGAAAATTCTGGGAAGTGGAAGGCGAAGGAGAGAGACACTGCCAGCCGCCACCATGACAAGCAGCATGTGAAGATGCTGGTAAGCCATGAGCCACGTGGCAAGGTATAGGTTTATAGAAATGGATTAATTTAAGATATAAGAACAGTTAGCAAGAAGCCTGCCACAGCCATACAGTTTGTAAGCAATATAAGTCTCTGTGTTTACTTGGTTGGGTCTGAGCAGCTGTGGGACTGGCCGGTGACAGAGATTTGTCCTGACTGTGGGCTAGGCAGGAAAACTCTAGCTACAAATGGCGCCCAATGTGTTGGCAAAAGTTTCCACCTTAAACCTGAGAATATTTAATAAGCAATTCTAAACAGAGCCAAAAACAGGTTCCTGCTTCATGTCTCATATGGCAGCTAGATACCGCAAAACTCGGGTTTGAGCTATTGGTGGGTTCCTGGCGTTTGCACTTGACCTGCAGTATGGCAGGAATTTCCACTTAAAACCTGAGAAAGCATAAAAAGAAAATTCTAAAATGGAGCTAAAACAGCTTCCTAGTTGTCTCTCTCAAGTTAGCCACAGCCTGAGGGCTTGAGCTACTGTATGGCGGGTTCCTGGCATGCATGTTTGACCAGCAGTATGGCGGGAATGAGGCATCTGCAAGTGGCACATTAAGCTGCGTGGTGGATTTAGCCTTTGCTAGTACAAAACAAAAAAAGAGGTTTCTGGGCTACACGCTGCTTTGATAGAAGCATAGACCCACAAAGGCTCCCAGAGCTGGCGATAAACGTATCACCACCATGTTGGGAAGCTGAGGTGGGCCGAGCCAGCAGCCATAGCGCCGTTTCAGTCTTAGAATGCTGCAGTTTAAAGCAATAGGCTCAAGGTAATATAAAAAATAAGCCACGTAAAGATGGCTACCACACAGAGAATATGGATTATGTTCTCTTTGATATTTGTAACTGAAGAAAAACATTTGATTGCAAAAGCTGTTGAGTTATGCCAAAATGTATATTTTAAAGGTACCTTGACTTCAAAATTTGGATGTAAGGATATGTTGCTTTGGAAAGGAGGCTCTGTTTTTGTTTCCACAGAAAGCCAGAGGCTATGGATTTATTCCAGATTAAGATACATCAGGTTTGACCAGCCAAGACCCCCTGAAAGGTCTCCAATGACACCATGGCCCAGGTGATCTAGCATCCAGAACCATTTCAAGGCAACTGGCTCAGACGATACACCCTCATGGACTACTCCATAATCCTAAAATTTTCTTTGTGTCCCCATAAGATACAGCGCCCCCCTCCAGCAGGAAGTAGTAAGAGAAGCTACGCCCAAATTCCCAAATTACATGTAATTTTACTATGTTAAGGTTAAAACCTTCCTTTTTGAAAAAAAGGAAAAGGGGAAGTGCTGTGGGATAGTCTATATGTCAAATTGCTCTGATTGGTCAATAAATAAAACACTGATTGGCCAGTGGCCAGGCAGGAAGTATAGGCGGGACTAACAGAGAGGAGAATTGAGAAAATTCTGGGAAGTGGAAGACAGAGGAGAGAGACACTGCCAGCCGCCACCATGACAAGCAGCATGTGAAGATGCTGGTAAGCCATGAGCCACGTGGCAAGGTATAGATTTATATTATGTTAATTTATATTTTAATTATATTAATTTATAATTTGAATTATATTAAATTAAGATATAAGAACAGTTAGCAAGAAGCCTGCCACAGCCATACAGTTTGTAAGCAATATAAGTCTCTGTGTTTACTTGGTTGGGTCTGAGCGGCTGTGGGACTGACCAGTGACAGAGATTTGTCCTGACTGTGGGCTAGGCAGGAAAACTCTAGCTACAGTAGTGAATCTAGATGAGAGGGGCAGTGGAGGAAGTGACTGGGAGGACAGGAGGGAGGAAAAACTGTGGTTGGGATGAGATGTAATGTATGAGAAGAATAAAAGAAACAAAAGGGGGTAGTTGAAACAAAGTTCAGGTAGTTACCTAGCTCAAGAAAACCCATTGGAAAATTTGCTGAACTACCCTAAGAACGTGGGCATGCATTTTTTTTCTTTTTAATTCTTACTTTGTCTAAAACACCTGATTGGTCTGATAAGGCATGCATTTTTTATGGGAAGAAATTGTAAGTTAGTCTTAATAAGATTAGATCTAGCACAAAATAAGAAGCAAATCATTTGGGCACAAAAGCCGATGAGTTGTGAAAACTATGAAGGTAAGCACTGAAGTGAAGAGAAGTTTTGTTTTGTTTGAGACAGGATCTTCCTGTATAGTCCTGGCTGTCTTGGGACTTACTACATTGACCACGCTAGTCTCAAGCTCACAGAGATCTGCCTGCCTCTGCCTCCAGATCAAAAGCGTGTACCATCATGCCCAGCAGTGAAGAGAATTTTCTCTCCCTTAGACAATTGCATCACTAACAACCCTCTACCCTGACCTCACCACCTGTCAGTTCTATGTTATAGGCACTGGCTGGTGCTGCCCTGATATCTGCATGCCTAGTGTTATCTTTTTTAGAATGTTTTTTAGTGACAATACTGCTTTTGCATAGCAGATACTTTTCAAGTTCATCTGTGTTGCTTCATATGCCGATCATTCTGTGTACACAACTAGCGCATCTCCTTCAAGTGGAAGCCTTGATCCCTTCACTAGTCCGTGGACATCCAGCTTGTTTCTAGTCTGTGATAATGCATCAGATGTCACGCAGGGCTCTGCGAGGCTGTTTTCAACTTGGAGGATGATATCCAAGTGTTCGACGTTCGTCACTTGTTTTCCCCCATTTGTTGCCTGTGTATGTTTGTTATCTTTTTGATTAGCTTAGTCCAATTTCAATTTAGTGGTTAAGTGGTCAGTGTTAATTTGGATTTTCCTGATGAGCACTGACACAGAACATATTTCTGATTGCCTGTGCCATCCAAATGATTTCTTCAATAACGTATCATTTCACACAGTTTAATGTTATTTTTAGTGTTTCATGTATTACAGATACAACTTTTAATAGCTATGTGTTTGCAAACATTCTCTCTTTATCAGTAGTTTGTTTTCTCATGATTTTTTTCCATGTCAAAGTGTGATGTTTACTTGCAGATGAAACCAACTGCACATCTTCAGAGGCATGCATTTTTATACACAACCAATACTGTTTGTTTATCCTACTTCATTAACTATTGTCTATATACACAAACAAGTACAATCTACATACTAGAAAAGTTGGATTTTTTTTCTGTTAAAACTATATATTCGATCTTTTTAAACCTTGCAAATGGCCCATCCATGTTTGGTGCAACACATTCCAGGGCTAGATTCATGAAGAAGATACACATTTGGGTTTATTATTTTCTTTATGAAGACAATTTTAGATTTTCACAGTCAATAAAATTTAAGCTTCAGGTGCTGACAGATGTTTTCCAATCAGAGAAATTCCTTTTATTTGTTGCCAGAGAATGGACTAAATCTATAAAGTCTGTGTTACTATAATAGCCAAATTACAACTGCTTATTCAATGTAAATTTTAAAATGTATTGTAGTAACAATATTAAGAATTTTAAAACATTAACCCTTGGAATGATTGATTAAATACCAGAGAGGCCCAGAATTCTAAATTCCAAGTTACCAATCAAGCAAATTTTTTTTATAGTCCACCATCATACACTGTAATTTAGGATTTGGATGTTTCTATAACATGTATCCTCTCTACACGTTTTCTGCCTAAATTTTAATTTATTTGCATGTGTGCATAATCAAATGATGTATCTAAGCTTGACGTTAGCATACAAAGAACTTGGCTTTCTGTCTTAATACCTTTTTTAATTATATAATATTTGTATCCATTTGAATAAAATCTTTGATAATAAATAAACAACCCTTAAATAATTTACATGCTGGTGATTTTCAAAGGGAGGTGAAAATGATTGTTTCCTTCTAGCTCTTGCTGGTCTTTAAACACGGTGAAGTCTCCAACACAGTTTGCTCCAGATTTAATTTGTATAAAGCACAATGAAAACAATTTGGGAGACATTGGGGGCCACTTACTTTATTTCTAAATTAATTTTCTCCTAACCAGGGCAGAATAAAAAGAAAAGTGAAATGCACAATAAAAATAAATCCTATTAAAATATATCTTCATAAAACCTTAAAGTTGTTCTCTTGGGGCCTTTTCAGGATTACCAAGTACGATATTAAGGCAGGAACTTTCTTTTCATCAAAATTTTAATTTAAAAAGTTCAAGCTACAAGCAATAGACAAATAAACAAGTATGCCCTGAGGGGAAGATGGCATAATTACCACTGCAGAGTCTGCCAGCGGCGGCTGCACACTGATCTGCACTCCCCGGGGTCACGTTCGCACCTGCTTACTCAAATAAATGCCCATGATGTGTTATTTTCTCTGGGCCCCTTTGCACTAAAACACCAGAATTCTGCCTTGGAGTGTTTTCCATTTAGTAGGGTATTTGTATTAAACTTAACCCCTGTCAGCACAGTTAAGAGTAATTGAAAGACAGTAAGAAATTTTATAAACTTATGGTTTTTTTTTTTTCAAGATCCTGATTGCTGAAAGTAGCAATTGCCTTTTTTGGTAAATGTGAACATTCCTAAAGACCTTTTCTCTTTTTTTATTTGTCCGTTTTATTTTCTGTTTCATAAGTTCATAATCCACCTCATGTATTTCATAGACAAAGATAGTTGAAGATGATACTCATGTGATCAGGAATCACTAAAACAACTCAACAGCCATTTCCCAGTTAGGGCTCCCTTCAGAAGCAACATGCTGGCCTTTAAGTCACAGTTAAAACCAATTCAACGAGAAATTCCGTGGGTTCATAGTTTCTTTGAAGTTTTACAGTTCTAACCATTGTATGTAGCATGAAGTTTATTAAGGCTGTGCTGAGAAAACATGTTAACAGTTAAAACATATTTTTAGAGCCTAGTTAAATGGCTCAATTGTTGACGGTGTGCAGGTGACTTGTAACTGCCACTGTCTTCAGTCACAGGGAATCTGATAGGCCACAGGCATCTTTATTCACAGGTACATGTACATGTGCACACACATAAATACACACACACAAACACACACACATATATACACCACACACATATACTTACACACAACACATATGCCACACACACAAATACACACCATCACATACACACAAATACACATACACCACATACACACATACACAAATACACACAAATAACACACTCTAACATAATAAAATATAAATTAAAAACCATTTTTATCATTATACTTGTAACTGCATTTAGCTCTATGACTCACCACTGGTTTTATCTGTATTGTATAACCACAATTAAGAAAGGAAAGGAATGTTTACAATGGGGGTGTTGACCACAGAAAAATTATTATGGGGTCACATGAAGGTCCAAGAGTAAAAAGGAGCTGCAAATTAAAATTTTCAGGGTGGTGTTTGGTAACATGTTGTCAACATGTCAAAAATGTTGCCTCTTACCTGTTGAAAATATTTTAAGTTTTTAATTAGAAGTTATTTTTTCATTGAAGTTGTACTTTATTATGAATTCTTTATTGGTAATGTTCATAAAATAATTTTCAAAGTGAATTTGACAAATGTTCTATAAATACATTTTTACATATTAATAAAAATTAAAGATTAAAATAATCAATTATAGAGTTCATTTCAAAGATTCAAAATTAGTGTTAAAGACAATAAGGGTTAATGTTTTTCAGTACTAAGATCAAAGTTGTGCACATCTTAACATCTCACTCTTACCCATACTTTCAGAGACTTAGAATAGTAGCATGTCTGTGAAACACTGTCTTCTACAAATCCAGCTGCCCCCTCATTGCTTTACTTTAAAGATGGTCAGAAGCATTGCATTTTGTCTTCAAATATCACCATATTATCTCTCTTTTTATTATTTCTTTTATTTTGACATAATAATATACTTACCTCATTATCCCCTTCCCTTTCCTCACTCAAACCCTCCCATGGACACATCCTTTGTTCCCTTTCAAATTCATAGCCTCAATTTTCATTAATTGATGTAATATGCATACATGTACATTCCTAATATATATTCCTAAACTTGCTGATTTCGTATAATGTTACTTAAATTATGTCAAAGGCTTTTCTGCATCTATTGATATGTTTATTTTTTGTCTTTTAAGTCTAGTTATGTGTTTTATTATATTTATTGATTTGTGTTTATTGAACTATCTCTGCATAACAGGATAAAGCCACTGGACATGAAGGATAATCTTTTTTATGTAGCCTGCATTGTTTACAAGTACTTTGTTGAGCATCTTTGAATATGTGTTCACCATGGATATTAGTCAATATTTATTTACTTATTTATTATGGCCGTGCCTTTACATAGTTTGGGTGTTAGGGTAATACTGGCTTTGTAGAAGCAGTTTTGGATTGCCCTTTCTCTTTCTTTTATTTATGTTTCTTTTGTTCTAAATAGTTTATGAAGGATAGGATAGAAATCTTTGAATGTTTGGTAGAATTATTCTATGAATGCCACTATCCCTAAAATGATTATTATTACTATTTCAGTTTCCTTATTTGCTTTGGGTTTGTTTAGGCTGTTGGTCTTTTCTTGAATTAATTTTGTTGATTTACTTTGTCTAGGATTTCATCCCTGTCTTTTAGAGTTTCCAGTTTAATGGGGAACAGGTATTAAAAGAATTCCCTTATAAAATTCTCAATTTGTTTGTGGTCTTTTGTAATGTTTCCTGTGGATGACCAATTTTGTGAATTTGGGTCATTCTGGGTTTCTTTTAGTTAACTGGGCCAAAAATCCGTCAGTCTTGTCCATCTTCTCAAAGAACTGACTCTCAGATTTGTTGACTCTATATTGTATCCTTTGTTTCTATTTTTTATAAGTTCTGCTCTTATTTTTCTTATTTCTTGCCATCAAATAGGTTTGAAATTGTTCTTATTTTTCCAAGTTTTTGAGTTACTACATTAGGTCATTTATTTGCACTTTGGTTTTTGAATGTAGGCACTCGGAGCTGTAAATTTCTCTTGCAGCACTGTTTTCAGTGTTTCTCAGAGGTCCTGTTGTGCTGTGTCTGCACTATAACTTTGTTCCGGGAAATTCTTTATTTCTTATTTTACTCATTAATAATTCAGCAATGAGTTACTTTATCTCCATTAATTTGTAGATTTACTACATATTTATTTGATGTCAGTTTTAACTTTTATTGTGATGTGGTCAGATAGGATACAAGGAGTTATTTCAACCCTTTCAAATTTGTGACTGTTTGTTTTATGTCCCAGGATATGATATATTTTAGAAAGAGATCAATGTGAGACTGAGAAGCATGTATATTATGTGTTGTTTGGGTGGGATAGTCTGAGGGTATCTGTTAAGTCATTTGATGTAAGACCTTAATTAGTTGTGATTTTTTTATTTCTTTTTTGGTCCATATAAATTGTCTATTGGAAAAGGTTAGATACTTCAGTTATCTACTATTAACTGATTTATGTTCATCTTTGTCTTTTAAATCCAGTGGTAACTTTTTAAAAAAATGAAATTGAGTACCACAGCATTTGGTGCATATATGTTTAGGATAGTAATATCTTCTTGGTTAGAATGAAGTGTCCATCTTAACCTCTTCTGATCAGCTTTAGTTAGAAATAGTTTGAAATCTATTTTGCCAGATATTAATATATCAATGCCTTCTTGCTTCCTGGTCCCATTTGACTAGGGTACATTTGTTCATCATTTTACTCTGAGGTGGTAGCTCTTTCTACAGCTAAAATGTATTTCTTGAATGCAACATATAGATGGATTTTGTTTCCTTATTCATTCATTCAGCCTCTATCTTTTGATTGAAGAATTGAATCCACTAATATTTAAAGTTATTATTGAAATGTTTATATTACTTGAAATCATCATACTGTTGAGTTTCAGTATTGTTTGTATTGTAGTGGCACTTTGTGTTTTAATATTTATGGTTTCGTATTTCTTTACACGGTCTGTTTGCTATGCTCATTCTTCTCTTCTATTTTTTCTTTAGGTTGGATTTATTGGATATAAATATTTTAGGCTGTTTTTTGTAGTAGAAAGTTTTTCTTTCTCTTTTATTTATGACTGATAATTTTTCTAGTAATGTTAGTCTAGGCTGGCTTTTATAGTCATATTGGACTTAGGATGCTTTGTTTCAGGATTATCTGGCTTTCAAAATTTTCATTGAGAAATCAGTTGTTATTCTGGTTGGTTTTCCTTTATATGTGACTTTTTAATTTTTTGTTCTTTTCAACAAGATTTCTTTTATGTACACTGAGAATTTTAACTATGGTAAATTGCTGAGATTTTTTTTTCCTTCTGGTCTTGTCTTCTTGGATTTCCTTTTCCATCTCACATCTGTATGGGTGTGGTGTCTTTCCTTATTTTTTGGAAACTTTCTTCTGTGATGTTTTTGAAGATACAGTCTATGCTGTTTATCTGATACTCCTCTCCCTCATATATGCATGTAATTTCAAGATTTGGCATTTTATGTTGTTCCACATTTCCTTTTCCTGTTTTGACTTTCACAACCCTTGCTCATTTGTTCTATATCTTCTATTTTATCTTTGAGTGCTGATACTGTATCTTCTATGTGACTCCTTCTACATATAAAGCATTCTTTTTAGTTGAGTTATTAGTTTTTTTTTTCAAATCTATCTTCATTTCAGCTTGAGTCCTCTTCAATGTTTCTCTCTCTTTACTGAATTACATTCTCAAGTCCCAGATTGTCCTCATCCTTTTCATTAACCTTATGTTTGTGTTTTCTTTGGAATCACTCAGGTGCTTGTTATCTTGAAGTTCCTTCTCCTTTATTTCATTAAGCTGTTTTTTTTATCATCTTTAAACTCTTTGAATTCTTTGATGAAATTTATGATTATTCTTTTAAATTCTGTGTCCTGGGTTTCATCTTGGTAATTCTTTTTTGTTTGTTTTGTTTTGCTTTGTTTGAGACAGGGTTTCTCCATGTAGTTTTGGTGCCTGTCCTTTGGTGTCTTGCTTTGTAGACCAGGCTGGCCTCGAACTCATAGAGATCCACCTGGCTCTGCCTCCTGAGTGATGGGATTAAAGGTGTGTGCTGCTGTTTCCTGGATCGTCTTGGTAATTCTTGTTACCCAGAATTATTCAGGTCTGGTAGGTTTTGGAGAGAGCATACTGACTTTATATTCAAATTGTTATTATTTTTACTATGGGATCTGGGCATGTAGACTCCTTTTTTTTTTTAAAAAAAAAACATTATAAGTATGATACAGACACAGCAGACTGAGGGAAATGGGGAGGGGTTTGGCCTACGGTTGTGCATAGCTTGGATGGAATGAGATCTTGTGGATAGAGGGGAAAGTGTTCTATATTGTCCTTCTGGTGAAAGCCTGGAGTCTATGGGTAGATCTGGATGGGTGAAAAAAAATCAGATGTGGCATTGGAGAGAACTGTATGTTTGTGGCTAGGAAGACCAGAGACTAGTTACAGAGTAGTCAGGAATAGTTACACTGAACCTGAGTGCTCAGTTTAGGACTTTGACTAGATGGGGCCAGAAAGAAGAGTGTGTGACTTGTGGAGATTTCGATCCAGTAAAAGGGATCTGTTGTTGGTACTAGGTAGGACAGTTCTCAGTGGAAGCCTGGTTTCTTTGTGTAGTTTTGGTGCCTGTCCTGGATCTCGCTCTGTAGACCAGGCTGGCCTCAAACTCACAGAGGTCTGCCTGGCTCTGCCTCCTGAGTGCTGAGATTAAAGGAATGTGCCACTACCACCCCGCTACAAGATAGTTTATTAAGACAGGATCTTACATTACAACTCAGGCTGACCTGAAACTCACTATGTACGATGGGCTGACTTACCTGATGACAATCTACCTGCTTCAGTCTTCTGAAGGCCAAGGCTACAGGTATTATCTACTAGGGCTAACTTATGTTGATTAAGACAGCTTTTAAGGCCCCTTAGTGTTTTTAGGATTCTGTAACAGCTTCTGAAAAATGATCTGTTCTCTGAAAGTAATAGACAAGAATTGAAAGCCTACTTCCCTTTTCCTCTTCTTAGGTATTCGCAGTGTACCACAAATTCACTGAATGGTCAGAGAAGTGGGATAATGTCTTGGTTAAGATTTCTACTGCTGTGATGAAACACCATTACTAAAATAATCTCAGGGAAAGAATGCTTTATTTCATTACACAGCTTGAATGAAGTCTACCCTCCAAGGAAGTCAGGGTAGAAACTCAGTGCAAGACATGAGAGGCAGGAACTAATGCATGGGCTATGAGGGGATACTATATATTGGCTTGCTCTCCAAGGTTTGCTCTCAAGCTGCTTTTTTATGTATCATGGGACTACCTTCCCAGGGAAAATACCAATCAAATGCACTGGGACTTCCTACATAAATCATCAATAAACCAAATGCCCTAAAGGCTTGCCTAGAGGACTATATTATGGGGAGTATTTTCTTAATAGAGGTCTTCTTTTCCCAAATAACTCTAACCTGTGTCTAGTTGATATAAAAACTGGCCAGACAGATAATTTTCTACTTTTAGATATTTATATATGATTCAGAGAATATAAATGATATCAACAAACCTTTACGATTATAGACTCTGAACTATAATCCAGATTGTCTAACTGCATTTAGACATTTTATTTCTGATGAACCATTATTAATATAAAATCATAAATAATTTTAGAAAGGTTGCATTAATTGTCTTCTTGAAAATAATTTACAGAGAGTTCTAGCCTTTGATTTGTAATTAAACTTGAGCTCTGAAAAGCCATTTCTAGCAGATTTAGAATCTCATTTCTTCTTCAGTATAATAAAGATGTAGGCGTGTGCTCTTTGTTCCAATTTTCTGTCACTGTGTCAAACAATATTTCACAATTTACTAACATCCATATTTGCCAGTTAGGCTTTTTGTACTATTTATGAACTTCAAGTGAACCCATGGCTTCCTAAATGCATGAAGTTACAGTTCAATATGTATATATTGGCATATTGATGTACAAGAAGGCAGCGGTACTATGGATCCTTAGCTTTTATTATTTAAGTCATATTCACAATTCAGGCCTGTTTTCTTGCAAGGTAATGTGCTCAAGTGGATGCCAGATAAAGTAAAGAAAACTGTGAAAGCTATCATAAATCTTATAATCATATATAATATTTTGGCAATGTAAGTTTCCAAATAAAAGATTTATGTTTTATGTTGAAGGCATTGTGTACAGGTTAACAAATTGCAGGTATTCTCAAAACCACTCTTTTGTTGATTCTATACAAAATTAGCTTTCAGCAGTGAAGTAGATGTCAGTATCATCATAAAGTCTTACACAGTTATAACATTTATACTTGTAGTCTCTGATCTTTTATGAACAGGTTACAAATTTATCCTATCCTAATTATGAAGTGGGTAGTCCAGAATTGGACTAGTCAGAGAGTTTCAATAAACAGTTGATGAATAAATTACTATTATATTTATCTTATTTATCAAATGAAGATTAGCTTCTTGCCTACACATTTAGTTCTGTATATGATAGTATTATGAACTTCAAGTTGATCTATGAGGCCCCAAAATGATAAATATTGAGCTCTGTTCACAGACAATTGCAGAAAATATACAGTATTATCAAAAGATATTTTTAAATGTCCCAAGAGGCTCCTTGTAAACTTGAGGTGATGTTAAGAGACTGGGAAAGACCAGTTCTTGACACAGGAAGCATTTTAGTGGTATATTTGATTATACAAATTGTCGTGCATTATCAAATAGCAAGAATCATCAACATTAATTCTTTTGCAGTTGTTAAGAGGCTAAATGGCTTGTGAATTGAAAAGATCAGCACAATTGATGGGTGTTTAGCAGAGCTATAGTGGAGAGAAAAAGATAACGGTGTGGTGTGTGTACAAGAGGAAGTGTGACCTGTGTGCAGGATTATTGTCACCAAAGGCATCCACTGCAGCTAGGTTCAGGAGCCAAGGGCAAAGATGGAGGTTCTTGAAGGAACACAAACACAAAAAACAGCATTGTCTTGCTGACTCTAACCTGTCAATAGCTGAGATCAGCACTGACACTAATAGCACATCATATTTCAGGTCTGCCATCTAGCAAGTACCTGTTACCACACAAGAAACATTAGCCACAGAACAGGCAGGGATGCCCTCCTTGAAACAGACAAATGTTCTTCATATGTACTCACTTTCCTTCCCATGATGCTCTTCAAGTATTTATATCCCACTGAAGCTCTGTGTGCCCTATATAATGATAGGGCATTGCCCATGACATTAATTCTGGTAAAAAACAAAACAAAACTAAACAACAACAACAACAACAAAAAAAACCACCTATATCTCCTAGTAAATAGCATGTGTCTTCACCCTAGAAGTGTGTCTTTGGCCATTGCCAGTCTGCCTACACTCCGGTAGATGACATCGCACCCATGCACATATGCCCATCTCTCAAAAGACTTAGTGCTTGTTTTTAAATGAAGACAAAGAAGAAAAAGAGATGGAAGAGAAAGAGAAGGAAGAAGAGCCAATGATGATGATGTGATGCTGGGTTGTGGACACATCGGGAGAAACTTGTTAGGGAGTTGAAAGTCGAAGTGGAAGATAGTTATGGTCATTTTTCAGTGTGTGTGTGTGTGATTCTCAGTGAATAAAAATCTAATTTTTCTTAACATAAATTCCCATTATAATTTTTGGGGGCAGTATTGTCTTTTTTTTTTTTTCAATTTTATTTAAAACCCTAATCCACAAGAAAGAAAAATGTGCATCTTAGATCTGCATCTTCTTTGGAATGTTTACATTTTATTAAGTCCAGATTATCTTTATTTTTGGCCATTTCCAGTTATAAACAACTACAAAGATACTTCAATATTATATTTGTAGTCATTTTTTAACAACTAGATGCCATTATATCTGCTCAAGTAGCTGTTGGGGTTTCTCCTTTTCTGGGGCCTGGACTGATACGTGTGTTTTCATTTAAAGTATTCTATTGCCATTGCTATAATTTTGCACAGAGATATGAATTCCCCATTAATGGCCACTGTAGGGTAAAAGGGACAGCCAAAGAAACATACCCTGGCTCTGAAACCAGAGTCAAAGAAACACACCCTGATCCTGAAACCAGAGCCAGTGAAAGAAACAAACCTTGGCCCTGAAACCAGAGCCCAAAGGTTAAAAGGGGCCAGTGAAAGAAACACATTTTGACCCTGAAACCAGAGCCAAAGAAATACACTTTACCCCTGACCGAGTCAGGACAAAAAACAACCAATCCCTGAGCATGAAACCAACCAACCCCTAAGCACGAAATCCTGCCAATCTCTGAGCTTGGCCAAACTCGGGGATTGAAATCTGACCAATTCCTACCCTGAAAATCTCGACCTTGGGAAATCTCTGCCCCTAAGAAGCCTGTGCCTGTTCAGTTTGCTGCTGCCTTTTTCCACAATGCCAGAGGCATCCACTCTCTTGGATTCTTCCCTGTCAAAAAATCTTTTGAATAAAGTTTGGGTGAGTCCTTCTTTTGTGGGAGTGGAGTGGAGCGGAGAAATAACTTTTCCCCAGAGCCTAAGCCTTGCTGAGCAGGGCAGAAGTGTAACACTTTGGCTGGGGAAACTCTCCTAGTGCATCAGAGTTGTTACATTGGGGAAACCTTTCCCTGAGCAGGGCTGTAAGCTGCTAAACTTAAGGTGACTTTGTGGTATTCCTTGGCTCCTGACTGCCAAGATCCCTTTCCATCCGAGCTGGGATGCTTATGGCCAACACAAGCTTAGAAATTCAGTCCTTGTCATGGTTCAATTTATTCAGCTTTATGATGTTAGTTGTTGACAAAAGATCTGGTTTTTTTTTTTTTTTTTTCAAATGTTTGTCTTAATTTTTTTTTTTCTGTGAAGAGACCCCAGGACCCCAGAAACTCTTATAAAGGAAAACATTTACTTGGGTATCTTACAGTTTCAGAGGATTAGTCTACTATCATGGTGGGACATAGTGGCAGACATGGTACTAGGAAAAGAGCTGAGAGTTCTACATCTTGCAGGCAACAGGAAGTAAAGTGAGGCACTGGGTGTGGTTTGAGCATATAAGAGACCTCAAAGCCCACCTCCACAGGGACACACCTCCAAAAAGGCCACACACACTCCAACAAGGCCACACCTAACTGTGCCGCTCCCTTTGGGGGCCATCTTCTTTGAAACCACCACACATTTAACTAATAAATTAACAAATATTGACAAATTGTTGGCATTAAAACAAGAAAAAGTGAAAGAGAAGAGATAAATTGAATTGTAAATTGCCAATATATTTTCTCAGATTGTTTAAAATTTATTACTGAAGAAAAATCTGGAAATAAATGAGTAATTTTAGTTTAACACTCTCAGAAGGAATGATGTAACTTTATACATATTATAGAATAGCATATTATTTCAAATTATTTACTATATGCTTCTGTCACCAACTATACATATGTGTGCACATCAATATATACATGTATATATATATATATCTTTAATTGAAAGATTGATATTTTTATTTACCTTAGAACAACATAAAAGATTCATTTCATAAAATGCCAAATGGATAAATTAAAAATCAGAAATGATATTTTTAATATTTAGAACAGGCTTTGGTTTTGATTAATTGGACAGTAAATGTTAAACACTGCTGGTGCCAAAGGAATAAGGATCATTGTTTCTCAGGTATGAAATATTTTGAATGAGTAGGCTGTTATCCTCTTCAGGTACATAGAGTATGTGGTATACAGGAGTGTAGAGAAACCATAGACTTTACTTGTGAATTGCAATGATCCAGCAAGTAACACTAGAAGTATTGTACTGATATTTCTTCATATATTACTGACCAGTGTTGCCAATAACAGTTCATTTATGCTGTGGTAATATAACTTTAAGACATGAATACTAGGTATTGAAAAATTTCATATTTGGCTATGGATTGTAAATGAGAAATGGTTTTTCCACACTTTTATTAAATATAGATTCTTTTCTCATGTAATATAATCTGAATACAGTTTCCCTACCCTCTACTCCTCCCGTTCCCTGCCTACCTACTCTCCCATTTGGATCCATTCCCTTTCTGTCTCTCATTAGAAAAAGATCAGGCTACTAAAAGATAACAATAAAGCATGAGAAGATAAAATATAATAAGATAAAACAAAAAAATCAACATGATGAAGCCACCCAAGACATAATGAGAGAAGAGAAAAATAAAAGAGCCCAAAGAGAAGGCACAGGAATCAGAGACTCACTTGTTCACACGTTCAGGAGTCTCATAAAAGTACTAAACTGAAAGCTATAGTATCCGTGCAGAGGGCCAGACGCAGGCCAGTGCAGGCTTTACGGTTGCTGCTTCAGTCCCTGTGAAACCTATATACTACCTCAAAATCAATAACAAAGTTACATAAAGCTAATAATTATGTGTCAACTAAAACATTCTCAATTTTAGAGCAACAACTAAATTAATCATGCTTTTTAAGTGTTTTTGATTATTGTCACAGTTAAAAACACTTATTTAAAATTTATCATAATAAAAGTTTTCACTCCTCTCAAACATTCAGCTAATCACTGATCATCTGGTCTGATGAAATATTCATAACTTTTATTTTCAATACAGAAAATATCAATTAGATATCAAGATTACATTGCTAATTTATAATCATAGCTAAAAAAAAGATTGTCACATATTTGTGCTTCTGCAAAATGATACTACAGAGTCTAGTAATTTCTAATAAGCAGAAATATATGTGATCTCATAATCTTGGAGACCAGAAACCCCAAGATCAGGTTGTCTGTGCTTGATGACGGTCTAACTCTTACATCATCATGTGAAGAAGGGAAAAGAGGAAGACACACTTACTCCCCGAGCCCTTGTTGGAAGGCGTGAAGCCCACTGATGAGGATAGATTTCTTGTGTCTCGCTCCCTTCGGGAAGGTGTAGCCTTCTAATACTGTTACCATGGCAACAGAATGTAAGCATGTGCAAGAGGAGACAAGCAAAGTGTTAATACAATGGAATGGTATCTTTATGTTCACACAATTGAAGATGATGAAAATTTCATTAGCAACCAAAACTCTGAAATAGAGTGTATTTCCTTTACCAACAGTGAGACACACTGACAAATTATTAGAGGAGGCTGTTTGTTTCAGAGTGCTTCCTGTGCGTAGAGGGCTCCAGTTTTGTAAACAATAGGGAAATAACAGATAACTTCAAATATTTCTTAGTATTATACTGCCTTGGTCACAATGCTAAATTAGTTTTTGGAACAAAAATACTTTAAGAACTACAGCTCATATATATATATATATATATATATATATATATATATATAAAATGTCTCTCTCTCCGTCTCTCTGTCTCTGTCTCTCTCTCTGTGCGTGTGTGTCTGTGTCTGTGTGTGTGTGAAACAAACACAAGAACTCTATGGAATACTTATAAATTGTTAAGCTAGAAAAGGTTAACTTTTCTTCATTTTTTGTACTTACATATTAGCCGTTTATTATTTGCAGATATATTATTTATAGAAAATTAAACCATGAATTGGGAGTTCCATAAATCCAATGACATTTCATTCTTTTTAGGATGGCAGACTCTACTACAATTAATTTAACGCTTCCTTTAAACTATTTTTTTATTAGAAAGTGAGACTTGCCTTGCCTATACAAGCAATTCAAATGCTGTAAGAAAAGGTATGCTGCTACACCAATTATGCACAAATAGTAATTACTGAAACTGACACAAATTATTGATTTGTAGGTGACTGTGTTTCTCTAATGGATCTTGTTAATGGAATTGAATTCTGTTTAGGAATGTTATTTAATGTGCTATCACTTTATACTATGCTTAATTACTGCCAAACATAAAACTGGAAACAGCTTCTGTTGAGCCATATATTAATCAAAACTATTTTGCAAACTTTTTGATTGGTAATTTAATATAAGTTGAAGAAAATAAAATACAAAGCAATATGAGGGTGTCTGTATATTTTGACAAGTATGTAAATGGATTGCTATATGGTAGACATTTACTGTGTAAATATGAAAACACCTTCATCTTAAAAAACACTTGAAATGAAACTGACTATCTCATTTTCTGTGAGTTCAGTTGTCTTGCTCTGAAAAGTGCCTTTTCTAGTATATTTATTGAAGTATAAGAGATTAAATATAGTTGCAAATTTTCTTTCAAATACATATTTAATTTGTATACTTAAAAATTGTCCTTTTAAAAAGATGAAAAATAAAAAAAAATGTGTAAGTTTAAAAAACACCAGCCCAATTTATGTAAGGATGAATCCACATTACAGAGATCTGGAGAGATGGCCCAGCAGTTGATAGCACTTGCTGCTCTTGCAAGGGCCCTAGGTTCAGCTCCCTACATGGTAGCTCACAACTGTGTATAACTGCAGTTCTTGATGCTCTGGCCTCCAAGGGCAGCAAACTCATAGCTAGAGCATACATGTAGACTCAGGTAAATACTCATATGCATAAATAAAAAAAACTAACACAGTTTTTGTTTTTACTTGCCTAAATTAAAATTTAATTATATCATCTATTCCTTTTCCTTTCCTCCTTCCAACCCCTCCCATGTCTCCATCAAATTCATGGCCATATAAATAAATTATACATAATAATTATACATAATGTGATATTTTATATATAATATACCCATTATTTATTATTTACATATTTATATATGTAAATAAAACCTGCCGAGTACATTCAGTGCTGCTTTTATGTATATAATTTGAGTACTGACCACTTGGCAATATATGACCAATTAAGAGCACATCCCTAGGGACGACTAGCTCTCCCACATACAGCATTCTTTAATTGACTGTAGATCTTCATTTGGGCTGAGGTTCTGTTAGATTTCCCCTTCCATCTTATCATGTCTGTATTATTTTAGTCCTATCTTGTTTAGGCAGCCTTGGTATTGAGGTATCATCAATGATACTTCAATTTCCTTTCTAGGATACACAAACTCACAGAAGATTTCCTGGATCTCTGACTCCTAAAATATTTCTGCCTCCCCTTCTGTAATGGTCTCTGAGCCTTAAGTGCAGAAATTGTGTTCTACATGTATCCACTGGGGAGAAGCAACCAAGGATCACATGTTCTTTGCATTTTCACTGGTTTTGGTTTTCTGTCATGATTTCCATCTGTTGCAATTAGAAGTTTCTATGGTGACAGATGAGAGCTACAATCAATCTATTGGAACAAGGACGAGTATTTAGAACATAGTTAGGAATTATGATCGTTTAGTGAAATGACAGTATGACCTCTTTAGTTGCTTAGGTTTCCATATCAGGTATGACTTCTGTCTTGTTGAGCATGCCTTGAGTACAATAAGAGAGCTGTTTGTTCCTGCCCATTTTTTAAGCACCTCAATTGCACTTTTAGGGGTATCTTTGGGAGAGTTTTGAACTACAGTTTATATACAATGCAGTGTGTGGGAGCCCACAAAGTTTTCCTAGTGAGATCTGAGCTTGCTTTACACAGCAGGGCTGCATTAGGGGATGGCTTGACCACATGCTTGGTTACTAGGTCTTTGGATTGTTCTGCCCTTAGCTGTGCTATGGGGAGGTCTTTTGCTCCACTCCTTGGCATTCCTTTAAAAGCCAAGAAGAAACCCAAGGGGCCGGTGGGTTTGGATCCAGCCTCCTGAAGCTATCCTGTGTTTCTACCTGTCTCTCTCCTCTATATTTCTGTCTAAATATTTCTCATTTCTCCCTCCTCAAGAGTACCTTGGGAGAAAAAGTGGGAGCAAGTCTCCCTTAGCAGTGTTATGCCTAATATTATTTATAACAGCAGTTTTTGCTTTACACTTGCTAATATGCTGCATACATACTATATTTGTATATTACAAATTATTCCTAGGGTTTTAGGTCACATTGCCCAAAATTATTGAGGTTGCCCTATAAATTTACTGTTTTATATTTACTTACATAGGACTTTTCAGAGTTGTTTCTTTTGTTTATAATTTTATCCTTAAGGTATGTAAGTTAATGGTGTATTTGTGTATCTTACAATATATATCATGTTACTCAAATGTTAAAATATGACCTGATATAGATATTTTGTATCACAAACTCATTTTATTTTCTGTATATATTATTACATTGTCTTAAATGAAAGAAACAGAAGAAAGATATAGGAGAACATTTATTTTACTTCAGTAAAATAAATTTATTATGCATTAAACTTTATTTAAAATATTTATTAGAAAAATGTCTAGTCATAAATATTTTAATATTTACTTGAAATATTTTGAGACATTAAATGAAAAACAAAACCACTGTGGATTATTCTCTAGCATTTTTTAAAATTATATTTCAAATTTATCACTATTCAATTCATTACTTTTCGCCATGACCATCATTTTTCTCCATAGTAAGATACTCTTGAGGTTGTCTGTATACCCAATGAAACTTAAACCGTGTGTCCCAATTCCATATATGAGCCAATAACTAAATGTAGTAGTGATGAAAATTTGTTAATATTAACAGATTTTAGAATATATGAAGAGACAAATTTAATTTTTAACATATGTATAACGAATCTGGATAGTTTATGGCAGCGCTTGCCTGGATTTCATGCATCTCTCACCATTGGTCCACAATACAACATGATGGATTTGCTCTACGTGTGCCTTCTTTCCAGACAACAACACACATTGACTCAAACAAGTCAGCTCAGATTCCAAACTATAGAATGTTTTGAATTTCAATGATTTTTACTGGATATAGAAAGTTTTCTGCATTTGATAGACATATTAATATTATAACTATGGAAATTACTGCCTTTTAATATTTTTCTAACATTACTCCTTCCTAAGTATCTAATTTGTAACTCTTTGGATAAATTGTATTAGGGTGCTTAATTTTAAAAATTGATCTTCGAGTTCCTGGATTTCATAAATTATAGGTTATTATCCATGCTCTTTGATAACCTCCAGAATGTGACTGTAAGACTCTATTATAGAAGACACCACATATTTAAGTCATAGAAGATGAAAAAAATCAAGTTGGTACTGACATGGATACTTTATCTCCACTATCTTTCATAGTGTTGGAAGATTCTATAATCACCAATCTTTCAATCTTGTGAGCTATGACAATCACTGGCCTAACAAAATATGCTCAGTTATACAATAGTGGTGCAAATATTAGAGCAGCAACCAACTACTTTCTGATTTAATCTAATGCCCACTGCTTGAGGTGGAGCCCATACCTGGCACCCATAATGGTACCAGGAACCTGAGACTGGCCAGGTCATTCCACCTGTGGAAGAACTTATTAATATCATTCTGTTAAAAGGATATAGTAATAAAGTTAGTTCTAATGGCTTATTGCTATGCCAATAGATTAGTAAATATCACAATTCTCATTAGAGAAGCTTCTTGCCATTAACAAAGAGATTGTTAAATAATTGATTTATTTGAAGAGAATAAAAGTGAGTGCTGGGAGTGCTTGATCCTAAGTAGGACATCCATATCATGACACTCACTCAGAGGCTTGCTGATATTCAGAGAAGAGGAGAGGGTGAACGATTGTAAGAGCCAGGGATGGAGGTGACTACAATAGTGTTCTCCAGATGTGACAGGGTAGTCGCACATTTGAAATCACAGAGGTTATAACATCATGCATTCATGTACAAGACTTGAAAAATATCAAACATGACAAAATACAGACATGGAGAGTGGAAGTTGGGCATGAGGTGTAGCAGAAATCTTAAAAGTTCTTATTAATAGAAATCAAACCTGAGGCCAGTTATTGGGGTGAACACTGGAAGGTCAGAGAGACAGAATAAGCCACAGCTACCTCACCTCGCCGGATCCTCAGCTGGTCTTGTTTCCTCAGACTGGAAGCCTCTATGTCCTCATATCCGAATGACTCTCAGCTGAACTGCTGCTAGAAGCCTGAATGCTTAACCAGCCCAAATGCTTCTCTAGGCCAAATGCCTCTCCAGGGCAAATGCCTCTAGTTTCTGGTCCTCACGCCTTATATACCTTTCTGCTTTCTACCACCACTCCCTGGGATTGAAGGCTTGCTTTCTGGGATTAAAGGCGTTGGTCACCATGCTTGGGTATATCCTTGAACACGTGGATTTCTGCCTCTGGAATGCTAGGATTAAAGGCGTATGCCTAACCTTTAATATTGTGGCTGTCCTGTTCTCTGACCCCAGATAAGTTTATTAGCGTACACAATATTTTGGGCAATACAATACCACCACAATGAGGTCCTACCATTAGTTTAGGAACTATTGGCATTTGATATTTGCTAAAAAAGGGAATAAGTTTTTTTGATGGTGTGGCCTTTTGTAGGTTGACATTACCACAAGCCCATGCCGAAGGCACAAACTGGACTCAGTAGAATTGAAAAGACACTGAATTCTTTAAAAGATAATGTATACAATTAATGCTTTAATCATATACATAATTTTATGTAATTACATAACTTACTCTAGTTCATATAAAACTTTCTCAGGCAAAAGGGGTTCATGAGTAAAAAAAAAAATAATACGTCTCAGCCTGTATAATATCCCATGTTTTCTAATATCTAGGATTTGAATATTTGAAATTATCTGAAGGCTGCCATCTTCAATAATTAAGTTATTGAATTTGTTTGCTCATTTTCATTAAAGTGAAATGCATAAGCCAAAAACTGCCCAAATTCCAAGATAAAAATAACATACCATTTGTAACTTTCAGCTAGCAATACCGTGGCTGAAAATGGCTGGGCTGTTCACTGAACAATGAGACCCCCATCACTACCTCTAGTTTCTACTTTCAAAGGAGCAATAGACACAGAAAATATCATGGCTTAGAGAGTTGTAAATGCTAGGATTTTGTAGTAATGGCTGCATGTTTTCTCAAAATCCATGCTCTTATTTCCCTAAACTAAATTGAAACCCACAGGTCTTCGTGCGTGTCACTCGTAACACAGGATAGGGCTAACAATGTCGTAATTACTACAGAAATTAGCTCCTGTTGTCAGTAATTACCCTCACTACAGAATGAGAAGAGCATTTTAAAATTTATATTGTACAGGTGTAATTTATTATGTTAAAATTCTTATTTCTAAATATAATCACTTCAATCAATACTGGTAACAATGACTTTCTGAATACAACAAAATCTTTGGCTTCAGTAGTAAAGGTAGCTCATTACTTGCTATTCTACTGTGAAGCATGGAAAAATATACATTTGTATGTGTATATATATATGTGCATACATGTGTGTGTATATATATGTATATACACACACACATATAAACCACTTTTCAAAGAGAATAATCTTTAGTTAACACCATGTTTGACTTTCATTTCTTTGATTACAGAATTTTCAATTATTTTTCAAATTATTACTCAAATACTAAATAATCCTTTAGCTTGATGTACAGCTTTTGAAAACTTAAAGAAGTTACTAGTACACAGATTTCATTAAATGATCAAGATTATTATTTATAATAAGGATAATTATGAACTAATGTATTGAAAACTAATGTCCTCTAAACAATATATTTTAATAAAATTAATTGTACTTAATGTACATATCATATATAAAATATATTTAAACAAGGTAAGAAGACACATAGTAGCAGCAGTAAATGTTTATTCAACTTCATGGCAGAATTATTTAAATCAAGTGATTTCCTCTGATAAAGCAACATTTTAGTTTAATTTAATTTAATTTGTGTGTGCCTGGGTGTATGTATTTATACCACATGCCTGCATGAACCTGCTGAGGTCAGAAGGGTAATTGGATCCCTGAGAAGTATAGTTACAGATCTTTGTGACACAGCATTTGAGTTCTAGGACTTGAACCCAGAACCTCTGCAAGAGCAGTCAGTGCCCCACACTACTAAATCATTTCTCCAGTCCCATAGGATAATTTTTTTTTTTTTTTTTGGTTTTTCAAGACAGGATTTCTCTGTGTAGCTTTGCGCCTTTCCTGGGACTCACTTGGTAGCCCAGGCTGGCCTCGAACTCACAGAGATCCGCCTGGCTCCTCCTGAGTGCTGGGATTAAAGGCGTGTGCCACCACAGCCCAGCCAGGAAAATTTCTTAATACTTGCGGTTAAATGAAAAGAATGCTACATATACAGATAATTAAATTTTCACAGATTTTTCCAGGAAAATATAAATACTTACACCTTATTACTGTTATGTCTATAAAATCCTATATTTCATTATTATGAAAATATTTACTAGATAAATATTTTCTATGTCCTGAATTTGTTTAAAGTTCTTTCATTGAAGACAATATAAATAACATTTATGTATAGTGTTTTTCTTTTGTTCCACATGTAGCTAAATTCCATAAAACTGTCTTGAGGTGTATACTTCACTACTTACAGTTTGTTGGTTTTTACCTTAATAGTCAACAATAATTTTTCTTCAAGCTTTTGTGTAAATTTCTACACTATAACCCTGGTTAGTGGACATCCTTGCAAATAGAATGTTGATTGCTGTATTTAAATGTCTTTGAATATTTTATAATTTATATCTCTTTCCTATGGAACCAAAAAGTTTGTTCTTATCTAAAAAATACAAATATGTTTCTGAGAAGAATAAATATACTCCTGATATTGCTCCTGTAATTTTGTAACTACAGTAATACCTACTAAACTAACTCTCTCGCTCTTATACTATCTTTGTCCACATGTGCATACTACTACTCAAATATATACATGAACTACTACAGCTATTTATTCTTTTGCTTTTTCTTCCTCTCCTTCCCCTTTCTCTTATGAATTAATGAAGCTTAGTGCTGTCTATAAGGAACTTAGAAGGTAGCTTTCCTATCATATGAGTGTAAAAAGGTCAGGTTTTGAAATTGTAACAGAGGTCAGAGTGAACTCTATGACTCCTGTAGGCATCACTGTAATTAATCGCAACAACTCTTTGTTGTTGTTATTTTGGGTGATGAGGGGCTATTCTTGCACACTTACAAGAACAGAGATTGAAACATAAAACGGATAGATTTGTCAAAAACAATTGTGTGTTTCTATTCTAAATTGTCTAGACTATAAAACACACAATCCATCTTTGTTGCTACTAAAGATTTAAGATTTTAAAATAGTAAAGGAACATCATTGTAGGGACAGGAGAGATAGGTCAAAGGTTAAGAACACTTGTTGCTTTTGCAGAAGACCAGGGTTCACTTCCCAGGACTCACATGGTGGCTTGACAGTGCCTGCAACTTCAGTTCCTAGAAATCTGGGGCCCCCTTTTGACACCTTCAGGCTCCTGCATGCATGTACACATACACATAAAACTAAATAAATCAGTATCTTAAATAATATTTATAGTAACATACTTCATTAAGTACAGATAATGTAAGTGGTAGAAAATTAAGAACTTAAAAATAAAAACCATGTAAATTAATATAAAGGAACTAAGTTACATGACTTACTTTCCAGTTTTGATGTTCTATATCATAGCCTGCTAGGTCAAGAAAACAGGTTTTGCCTGCTCAAGGCAAGATTCACAAATTACCTACACGTAGAAGTCAGAACCATCCATATAGTAAGAGTGCTTGGGTAGAAAGGGCATTGGTCTAACTCATCAAAATTGATATTTTCTTCAAAACTATAGTATGTGGGAGTTCAAGAAAATGGTATATACCAAACAATTAAATCCATATCCATGTTCCTCATCTATCTCAGCTGCTCCTAGAAAAAGCAGATATTGGGTGAGAGCTTGAATCTCCTAATGTCAACAGCACAGCTTTATATCCAATTTGAGACTTTTTTTTGTGCTTATATTGAAAAGCCTCTATTTTTACTCGCAGTTGAAGGTAAAACTCTGTTCATGTTAATAATAAAGATTGATATTGAAATCTACCAGGGCTGCCAGTCTCTACAAGGTGAGGAAGATTGCTTTAGAACGTAGGTGAATGACAGAGAGAAATATAGACTATTAAAACCTTCAGCTCTGGAACACAGAGGCACTTGGCTTTAAAGCTCTTTTCAGTGGGAATCTTTAAGAATATTCACTATGTAACTTTCAGATAAAATTAAAATAAATGACATCTTTATACTCTACTGTGCCTTCTTCCACAAAACCTGTAAGAGGTAAATGGTTATAGTCCAGTGCAGAAAATAATTTGTTTCACATAATAAATCCTTTCCTTCATGACACCAAGTCCTGCCTTGAGTTTTAAAGTTCAATGCAGAAATGATTCAGGTGAAATACATACTGATAGCTGTGGATTCTACATTTTTCTCTTGACTTTACAAAAAAAGGCTAAACCCCATTTTTCGAGAGGATTTTCTAGGATTTTAACTGATTTGAAATAAAATATTCTTGGATGAGATTTTTGTGTCTGAGCACATAGCCATAAGACATTTAGTTACCTTTGATGAAATTGAAAATATTAAAACAGTAGTAAACAAGGGTATTTTCAAAAGCAGTAGTATGATTTAAAGAAATGTTGGAACAAGAAAATTTTCACTAAATAATTCCAGTTTGGTTTTCTCCATTTGTGAGAATGCAAAATATTTTGGTGAATGATGGTTAATATTTTATGGTGGAAGAACAGTAGGAAAGAATACTGTTAAAACAGTGCTAGGTAAGGATGGCAATTAAGATGACTTCCTATTCCTTGTAAGCCAAGTTGAACTGCTGAAGAAAAAAATGACTTATTTTTATTTAAATAGGTAAATTTTTATTTTTTACCTAAAATCGTGATACTCTGAGTCATGCACCACAGTTGTCTCCTAGTTAGAACTTGTAGCCTTTTCATAATAAACAGAGCTGGAGTTGGTTTCTTTTATAACAATGTCTCCAGAGGAAATGGTCCAGCTGGTAAACATTTAACAACATTGGCAGGCAGTAAATCTTTAGGTCACTTTATGAAATAAGAGTATATCCATCAAACCTGAAGCATAGGTGCTATTTACTTATAGTAGATTATAGATACGATTGACTATAACGTCTTCTTAACTCAGGTATCCATTCAATGAATATATTTGAGAGAAGAAATAACTCTCTTCCTACAATCTATGTACTAAGGCTAAAATGTCAAACTTGTCCAAACATCCTCTCGGAATTGAGATAGAGGTGGTGTTCGAAGTAGTAGTGGGTACACAGTAAGTATACAAGATTCACTTGAGTTAAGGGCAAGAAAGCTACCTCAGAGTATGGGTGTTAGATTTCCCTTAGGTTACATTTAATTCACTATATACTGTTTTCAAACTTGAGTGAAATAGAAAGAGGAATTGTTCTGTGATGACAAGGAAGGTGAATTGTGGATGGAAAACTAATTTTATTGAAAGCATTTCAGTGAAGATGAGCTTAGTCAGTCCCAGAAAAATAATTGCTAAGGAAAGAGAAACCAACCGTAGGAAGTCAGAGCACACATAGACAAGGACATAACGATATGAGGGGAAGAGATCAGCTCATATTTTAATGTACTTTGAAAGTATTTTAAGGCTTTTAATCAAAGAGGAATAATCCTGTCATGAAATTTAATTGATAAAGCTTGATGATTAGTAGACATCCTGGTGCGGGCAATGAAAATAATCTAAAGAAAACTTTTAGATTCCTATAAAAGAAGTGTTTCTATGTTTCATTAAGAATAGGAAGAATGTTTGGGGAAAGAAACTAAAGACATTTTCTTGGTCATTTTTAAGTTTATCATGCACTTACTATTAAACTGACAATCTAGGGCATATGGTTGGATATAGTTTTGACAGATTTTGTAAAAGGTATACACTGACGATTTTAATTTTTGAAATAATTTATATTTAAGAGTTTTTCAAATTAGTGGGACTCTGTGAGATAAACTAAGGAGAGGGCAAGCAGGGAAGACAGAGCAGCCGATGAATAGGAGGAGAAAGAACTGAGGATGGTGAGGAGGAAAAGGAGGAGGGATAAAGAAACAGACTGATGAAGAGGACAAAAAAAGGGCAGAAGAGGGAAGGAGTGAGGGAGTGGAGTAGGAGGAACAGAAGGAAGAGGAGGACACAGAGCATGAAGTGGATGAGGTGAATGAGGACAGAAGTGGAGAACAAGAGGGGAAACACAATTGCATATTCACTTCTGCCCCATCGAGACATAAATCTTCTCTTGCCCTCTCACGGGCAATGTATAATGTACTTTTGTTTTTGTTTTTGATTTTTTTAAACATGAGAGTCAAGTACTAGGTACAAGAAACCTCTTTTTGAACAGTTGGTCAAGATAGTCAAAGTGATTCCCTAAGCAATTAGATTATTTATGTATCACTTTTGCCTCAGGGTGGTTGAGAGTGGGCCCAGGATGCTGAAAATACCAGGCACTCAGGACACTAAGATTATTTGAGTTATATTTATCCCGAAAGCTTGTATCATGCGGCCTAATTTTCCTGCTACCAGAAAATACCATACAAGCTGCCAAGTGAAGGAAGCAATTAAACGTTCCTACCCAGTTGTAACACCTATGAACCATGGTGGTGGTATCGTATCCATGACAAGGTATCTGTAAATGTGCTATATCTGACATTCATATGTCAGTGAAAACCAACAGCTCTCTAGTTGGACTTATGGCCACACATGAGGGAAACCATGCCTGATACTGCAAACTCTGTCAGTTTCCCAGAACTAGTGAGTTCCTGAACCTTAGAAAATAATCTTCTACTGCCACTTTGCTAGACCATTACAATTCCTTACTGCATTCCAAAATTCCAAATTTTGTTCTGGTTCTCACAGCTAAGTGGAGCTACGACCACTCACCAAATAACCTTCTCTTTAAAGGAAATGGAGACCATCACAGAGAGACTACACAAGTGGACACAATGCAGAAATCAATGGATGATGCCAAGCCCAGCCACGGTGAATACATGCATACCACAGCTTCTGCGTCTATGGCTCAGGGAACACCGTGGAAGAGAGCACATAAAGATTTTATGAACCAGAATGCCAGGAAATCTCCTGTGAAACAGTCTCTCTTGAAAATGGCTGCATGCATGACAGCAGATCAATGGTAATAGCAAAGGACATTCAAATGTGCAAAGGAGAAAGTTTCACTTGGTCCTAGACAAAGAACTGCAGGCAACTAGTGACATCTCATGACTTTCATAAGAAAGTGGAATATACTTTGCTTTCAAAGCATCAACTGCTAGTAGGACATGCTGTAAAACTTGTCTTTTGAGTAATAGCTGAATGACTCCTGTTTCATTTAACTGCAAGGTCTTGATATGAAATAGGGAAACATACTATATTTGTATCATCTTAGTATAATTGTATCATCTTAGAATGTGTTGGGAACATAGCATGAAAGTCCTTGGCCCACAGATCTCCAGAGAAAATAGGACTGTTCAGCATGCAGGATTGTCTTTCAATGGAAAAGATGTAAAAAAAATAAATAAATAAAATAAAACCTGTTCTTACATCTAGAAAGTTGGTAATTGGAAGTGATTACCAGCCTGGTGATCTGTGTTATCTGTTGGACCAGGCCATATCAAGCTCCTACAACCAGGGCCAGAGGTGGCTAGTCACCTAAATGACCCTTACAGCCAGGAGCTCCCTCAAACTCCAGGATCAGAGGTGGCTAATAGCCCAAATGAACTCTACACTATCTATATGACTGAGACCAGGCCAAAGCCTGGGCCCTTAAGCTGGTACAGGTAACCTGTTTCTAGATATCATCTTCTTGGAGAAAATGACATGTACCTTGAATCAAGTTTCAATGTAAGTATAGTTCCTTGTACAGTATAGTGGAGATTGCATCAGAAAACTTTTTTTCCAGTTGTACTGTGTTTAAATTTGTGGGAATAAACTATCTGATATCAGACTTTAGAATTCTTGATCCAGGTTAATAAAGTCAGTTACTTCCCTGCCTGGACACTTTCAGGGTCCACCTCAAGAATTAGTCAAGTAGCTTCATTATAATTTAAAATAATATCTTTGTTTAAAAATGTAGCTAATTTGCCATCATCTGGAATAGTGAAGTAACAAGAATGTGATACAAAATGAGAGATTGTTTATGTGACAGCCACTCAGAGAGGTTGCCCTCAGACCCTTGTCCTCCTGTCTGAGTGCTTCTTATAGCATACACAAGGGTTGTTCCTCTTTTCTGACATAGATCAGCATAGTAGCAAGACACTTTGAAGATAAACTTTTTAATTACCTCTATGAGGAGACACATCCAGTTATTTCTAATATTATTCTCTTACAATTGTAAAATATTTTTTCTTTTCCTGAACAGTTTCTACTTATTGCAATGTGTCATTTATATGATAATATATAATAAGATCTTACATCTTCACTGTTTTCCATGTTTTTTTTGCAGGTGATTTCTATAGTGTACTGTGTAAATCTAATTAGTTCTTAGTAGTTTCATGTAGTAAAAAACAGAGTTGTATTTAGTTACTTTCTTTTTTCATTTATATTTTGCTTTGTTGCATAACACTTTCTGCTTAATTTCAGTGTAATTTCCAACAATCTATTTTTAAAAGATATTTAAGTACATAATACAGTTTTCCAAAGTATTTATAAACTTTAAGTTCTACCAAAAATGCTCATATTGATAGATGAAAATTAAAATCTGGTAATAAACATGTATTTGTAAATTCTGTCTCTACTATAACCTCTTGGGGTTTGCATCTCTTGTTTTCTTCTTTTTTTAAATTGTTTTCCATGGTATTTTATTCTTAATCCACAACTGAAGAGGGAGCATTGGACTGCCAACTTATGATTCAAACATGAGCCACAATATGCCTGGTTTTAAAGAATACACCATAAGCTATATGTTTAGGCAATTGCTTTGGTCTATTTGAAGAATGATCTGGATTCTTTGCCACCTTCTCCAGTTCAGTATCTGCTGGATCTTCCTTGAATGTATTATTTTAAGGGTATTGTTTTTTTAAGCAATATATGGGATGATGAGAAGGATTTTAAGTATTATCTTTGAAAATGATTATGGAGAATACCCAAAGCTAGCATGAAGGGAAAGATAGATGAGTTAGACCTGGTTTGACACCTTTGTTAAACTTCTGTCTAAAAGACAAGTTTATACCAATGCTATTATGATTTAGAACTGAATAAATATCTGATTATTGAATTCATGAATGTATACATTAATAAAGTGTTTCAACAGAAGCAAACAGCTAAGCAGGTCACAGTTACTCCTTCAGAGGATGTTTGGCACACAAGTCATTATTCTGAGAGCACAACGTTCCATCCCTGTATCTGTGACTTGATTGTTTATTTCTACCTAGAGAGCTTTTGATTTTGTGGTCTGGGGTAATATACATCCCAGAGGTGGAGTTCAGTTGTATCTTATTATTATCACTGGTTTTCTAACTCAGCTCCAGACTGGTAATTACCACTGTTTGCTACATAGCATCCATTTAAAGAAAAAATTCCCCGTCGCTATTTCCGAATATAATGCACTTTAACTGTCCCTTTGGGAAAGGAGATACTGGTAGGTTCTGTTTTGTTTTCTTTGCTTACAACAGTAAAGCAAAATCATAAGCTCAAATAGCTTTAACTTGAACTTTTACAGTCTTAAAACTTAGCTATTTATTTCTGTTAGTGCTAGAACACATAGCCCTCTAAATTCATCTGCTTTTCTCTGTTCTATAACTTTAAAAAGCTACCAAGAAGAATGTAATACGAATATTTTAAGCTCTAGAAATGCAATAGGATATGAATTATTTTACTTTGTAATGTAGCAAAATGTTCAGTATGATTCATGTCAAATCTTTTCTATTAAAAGTTCAGAAAATACCAATAAAATTTTGTTTTGTGTTGGTCTTAGAGAATAAAATGAAGAAGTCACTTAGCTGAATATGAAACATAAAGCACAAGAGCCCCAAATGAGAGCCATAAGTAGACAGAGGACTGTTGGAAAGTGCCAGGTAACAACAAAGAGAGCAAATAGAAAAATATCAAAACCTCATTACCGATTTCAAAATACATAACAACTAATGTGAATCTTAAAAAAAAAGGGTGGATATAATATAAGGAAATTTATTTCTCATATATACTCAAAGTCTACAAATAATTACATCTGGCATTTGGTTGAAAAAAAATGTAGTTTCCACCATATGACAGTTATGAGGAATATCTGAAAGATAGACAAGATACAGAACACTCTTGGAAAAATAAACCATAGTAGAAAACTAGAGCAAGATAGTATTGCTTTAAAGACAAAAGTCAAGAGAGTGTCCACACAAAGAATTAGTGGGAACCAAGAACTTACCAGGACCTAGCCCAAGGTCACACTTCCTAATGCTTCCAGTACAGTTCTATCAACGGGGAGCAAGTACTATTAATTACACAAAAACGGGAAATTAAAATAACTTGTAGTAGTTTGAATGAAAATGCCACCCCCCCATAGGCTCATTGAGTACTTGGTCCCCTGTGGATGGAACGGTATGGGAAGCACTAGGAAGAGTTACACTGTTAAGGAGATATAGGGGCAGTATTAAGATTTCACATGTGCCATTCCTAGCAGGCCTCTCTCTGTCCATTGCTTGTGAATCAAGATGCGAATCTCAGCTATTCCAGCTACCAAACTTTGCATTCCCCACCATCATGGACTCTGAGCTCTGAAACTTTAAGTCCAACTAAACACTAATTTTTCTGTAAGTTACAGTGGTCTGATGTTTTGTCACAGCAATAGAAAAGTAAGAAAGACAGAAGATGGTTCCAGGCTCCGGGTATATTTGAGGCACTTGGCCAAATGTTTGTTTTGTTTTGTTTATGAATGTGGGAGACATTTGAGCTTTGGACAAAGAAAGCAGTTGATTGATGTAAGAGTAGTGTTTAGCTATGTGGGCCTCTCACGCATTATAATTACTAGATTAAAACATAATTTGATGAGGATAAGCAATAATCTAAACTTTTGTGCAGCTATTGATGGAAATTGGATTTGTGGTTCCTCAGAAAAACTAACATACCATTACAATGTGATCCAGTAATTCTACCACTATGAACCCAAGAAATTGATTGATGAGTATCAAAATGTTATTTGCATATGTACACACATCATAGTATAGTTTACAGTAAGAAAAACATTTCAAATTAGCTAACCAACAACACAGGAATAGATAAGCTAGGTGAACTTTTAATAGTCCCTAAGTGAGTTTGTGTCTAATACTTCTATGTGATAGAATTACTTCAGTGAAATGGACACATCATATTGAAGTTGGGTATGGCAGGAGGAAAAGTGTCCCAAGAGCAGGCAGCAGATTCAGAGACTCACTCATCCTCATAGTCAGGAGTCCCATAAAAAGTACTAAACTAATAGCTATAATATCCAGGCACAGCACCTGGTGCAGCCCCTGCAGGCCCTGTGCTTGCTGGTTCCGCCTCTGTGAGCTCACATTCTGCTTGTTTAGTTGATTCAGAGGGCCATATTCCCCTGTTGTCCTCCATACCCTCTGAATCTTACAATCTCTCCACCTCCTCTTCTGTGGGATTCTCTGAGCTCTGAAGGGTGGGATTTGATAGATACCTTCAATTTCGTCTCACTTTCTCTACAAGTCTGACTGTGTTCCCATTTGCTGCCAGAGGAAGCCTCTCTGATGATGTCTAAATAAGGCACCTATCTATGAGTATAGCAGAATATCATTAGTGCTGATTTTTTATTTATTTATTTATTTATTTATTTATTTGCCATTACTGTTTGGTTTTACCATAGGTCCTTGAGGCTATCTAGTATCTGGTTCTTGGTTACCCAAGCAATGTCAGGTATGGGTTGGTTCCTTCTCATGGAGTAGGCCTTAAGTCAAATAAGAGATTGGTTGGATACTCTCACAAGTTCTGTGCCACCCTTACCCCAGCATATTTTTTGCAGACCAAACAGATTTTAGGTCATAAGTTTTGTGCCTGGGTTTGTGTCCAGGTTTCTCTTTCAGTAGCCTGAAGAGTACCTTCGAGAAACAAGGACTAAAATGTAGGGGTGAAGGCTCTATGTAGGCACCAGCTCAATTTCTCTATATTCAGTAAGGTGGGTGGATATTGTCCTTGTCAATGCGGCCCCACTGTAAGTTCTCAGAGATCAACCCTTTGTCTTAACATCAGTCTGGGTAGTTTGGGAATTTTCATTGGACTCCCTTAGCCAACAACTCAATTAAATACAACCCAGACCCGCCAAGAGAATCCTTGCCTGGCTAAAAGAAAAAGGCAGTTGACACATCATATCCCCCATTACTAGGATTCCTCATTGGCATGACCTTCATAGATTTTAAGTTTCCACTATATTAGGTTTCTACACCAACACTCAAATTCCCACCATTTCCAGGCTTCTCTCCATACGCTATCTCATCTCTGCTTTCAATTGCTCCCTTCTACTCCCCTCCTTAGTCCACCCATAAAATCTATTCTGTTTCCCATTTATGGGTAGATCCATTTGCCTGTGAATTTCGTGATGCAATTTCTTTTTTTTTAACAGCTAAGTAATATTCCACTGTATAAATGTGCAACATTTTATTTATATGTTCTTCTGTTAAAGGACATCTAAATTGTTTCCAGTTTTTGGCTATTATTAATAAAGCCACAATGAACATGGTTGATCCAGTGTGCTTGTGGTAGGATGGAGTGTCCTTTGGTATATGCCCAAGAATAGTATAGCTGCATCTTGAAGTAGGGTGCTACACAATTCTCTGATGTACAACCACATTATTTCCCTAGTGGCTGTACAAGTTTGCAATCCCAGCAATGGAGAAGTGTTCCCCTTACTTCACATCCTTGCCAGCATGAGTTGTCACTTGTTATTATGTTATTGATCTTTGCCATTCTGACAGGTATAAGATGGAATCTCAAAGTAGTTTTGATTTGAAATTCCCTGATGTTAGAATATTCAGGGTCTGTTATGGTATGATAGCTGGGCTTTAATGGACACATATGCCCTTGCTGTTATTGATTGTGTTCTTATGATTGCATCTAGGCATCTGTGTTTGGGGTGATCATAGGTCTAGGTAATGATTTCTAGATTTTTGGAGCATATGATGGCTGTGTGTTGCCTGTTTTGTTGGTCTGCTCATCTGGTCTATTCATGAGGAATGCCTACTGGTGTTGGAGACTGGGATACCATGACATGACATCACATGAAGGAGCAGCTGAGAGCTCACAATTAGATCCACAAACATGAAACAAAATAAGAACACTGGGAATCACACTCTTTCGAAACCCCAAAGTCCATCCCAAGTAACATAGGTCTTCCTTCAAGGACATATCCCTGATCCTTCCTAAATGATTCCACAAACTGAGGATCAAATATTCAAATACATTAGCCAATAGGGGCCATTATCATTGGAACTACCACAGAGGTGGATGTTATGAATTGGTTGAGGGAATAATGGGATGTTTATGGCATATGGATTTTACGTTCACAAATGAAAAGAATACAGAAGTAGATACTTTTGACAGTTGCAAAACATTGACTATAAATTTATTATTAGTTAACTTAAAGATTTTTAAACCATTAAATTTTCTAATAGGTGTATTTTTTCTCACTAAAAGTACTGAAAAACAATGGTGTATTTATATTATAATCTCAAAAAGGAAAGAAAAATCTAACTCCTTAGATGAATTCTCAGTAAATATCAAATAGTATATTAGTTAACTTGAAATTGGGTTCACATAAACCAAACAAAAATCAGAAAGAGAGAGCAGGTGGCTATTGGGATAATCTTTTTTGTACACTGTGTAAAGATGTGTCTCTGTTGTACCTCACCTTCTCATCAGTTTAATAAAGAGCTGAACAACCAATAGCTAGGCAGCAGAAGATAGGTGGGACTTCTGGGAAGAGATAGGAACTCTGGGAAAGAATCTGAGGCATAGAAGATTCATCAGCCAGACACAAAGGAAATGAGATATACAGTACTGAAGAGAGGTAATGACCCACATGGCAGAATATAGACTAATATAAATGACTTAATCTAAGTTTTAAGAGCTAGTTGGGAGCAAGCCTAAGCTAAGGCCAAGCTTTCATAATTAATAAAAAGTCTCCACGTCATTATTCAGGAGCTGACTGTCCAAAGAAAGATCAGCTACAGGTGGTGGGAGAGAAGGGATAAAATAGTGCAAAACCCAGTAAAATTCTTAAAGTAGAAGAACACACTGAAACCACTTCAAAAATTACAGCATGTCTTGAATGGAATGCAGAACAAAAATTTGCAAAGAAGAAATGTTTGAAATTCTAATGTTTGTAACATTTATACAAGTGAATAATTTTGTCCCTACTAGTACTTTCAAATAATAACAAAATACTCTGTATCTGACACAATATAGGAATCTTAACATATTTCTAGGATATTAGATTGGAGGTCCTCGCATTGCTTGCAAATGGTATTAGAGATATCTTTCAGGGTCTGATATTTTCAGGCCCATGGAGTCACAAAAATGAGCATGCATAGCAATATTTTACCTTTGTGTTGGAGAAGTATATATGAGACTGGCTCTGGGGGCACAGGTCAATTAGAAAAGAAGTGGCCTACATTCCCCTACTGTGGTATTTCCATGCCTCTGAGTCTTATGGTACAAATGTAACTCCTGTTCTGGTGAGAATAACTATCCTTGTTCTAAAGAATAATCTTTGGTCAATAACTGATGATATTTCTGAAATATAGTTTTTTTAACCATGTCTAAGTACTACAATATCATGCACTTAAAGTGAAAGCAAAACAATAATAAACCATGGCAGAGAGGATGACTAACAGCTCAGGTTCTTCAAGAAGAGTTGTATGGATCAAACTTTTGGGCAGCTGAATAGAATCACACGTGCTGCCTGAGTGATGCATGCACTCATAGAGACTATTGAGCAAGTAGTGGAAGAGTATAGCTAAGCCCCTAAACTCCATTCATAAATGAGAATTTTGTGATAATTATATAATGATCATTGTATAAATGTCTTCCTTTTCTGCTTATACAAATATGCTTGGATATAGGCATAATATGTATGTAGTATTTGGAACTTCCACTTCTCTGTTATATGCCTATTTCTCAAATACTATGAGTTAACAATATACAGCAATATTTAACTTTCAGAATTGCAAAAAGAGTAAATATTATCATAGTCGCATGTTTTCCCTAGGAATCTTTTAATATATCTTTGATAGTTCAGGGCATATTTGTATCATTTTGGAAAAAAATAATTGACCTTGTAATCTGTATTTAGTGATTAATTAGGGTTTAAGAAACGTCTATGGATGCTGATAACAGGTAGACTGAGATACCAATATTTCCACCTCAATTTAGGCTAAGCATCTTAGCTATATAATTCAGCAAAGATCTAATCACTGTAAAGGTTTTGTAGATTTGATTACAACACAAATCAGTTCACTTTAGTAAATGAGATTCTCTTTGACAATCGGGGCAGGCATATCAATCAGCCAATGGCTTTTGGAGTAAATGGGAGGTTTGCCTGGGGATGAAGAACATTCTGTCTTCAGAGGATTCTAGCCTGGTATTTTCCCCTGCAGACCATGAAAACCGCGGTTTCTGAGACCAAATGTGTGCCCATATCTTATGTATATACATATAAACATACACATATGTACACATACCACACATACAAGCACATACATACATGCACACACACAGGGATATGCACATGTACTTACACACACACACATACACACACACTTAAACAAATACATACTCACATACCTGTATGCTCATTATCACTCTAAAATTTATGCTAGTTTAAGCTTTTCCAAATTATACATTCTTTCCACTCACATGGCATGAAAATCTTAGTCATATTTTACTGTTCTTATAGGTGTGTATGTGTCTTTAAATCCTTGTTGCAATTTTCATATTATATTTTACCTGATTTAATTGACTACCCTTTTCTGCCTATTTTAGTATTCACTCAGATATCTTAGTATCGTTGAAAGCAAATAGTCTAGAGATCACAAGTAAAGACCTCCTTTGTTTTGTCTGTCAAGAGTTGCAAAACTTTTAGTTTTTAACAGGCTCTGGCATCACTATCTTCTATTCTAGATTATAAAAATTGTAGGTTGTTTACTGGTGTTTTTGTTGAAGTATTTATAAATGGTAATCAATCATTTTAAACAAAAAATGTTAAGGAAGATCTGTCTTTCTGTCACTCACTTGTCACTGAAACATTCCCTATCAACTAATAACTTCTCTCAAGGTCTTACTATAGCACCTTCCAGTGATTTTAGAAATAATTATACACAAAAGAGTTGTATTCAATCATAAAGACAAATGAAATCATGTCATTTTCTGGAAATTATTGGAATCTGAGTTCATACTAAGTGAAATTAGACATGTTTTGTGTCAGTTGTTGGTTTTTATATTGTGTACAGATATATATATATATATATATATATATATATATATATATATATATGCACATATTTTATACATGTGTATGGCAGAAGAAAGGAATAATTAAATCAAGCTACTCTGAGAGTTCAAAACCAGCCAGGGCAATTCAAAGAGAATTCGTCTCAAAAGAGAACAAAACAGCAAGAGCAACAACAATGTTGAGATCAGAGCTCAGTTTTACAGCATTTGCCTATCATATGCAAGGCCAATGGTTCAGTCAGTCAATCCTCAGCACTGCAAATGAAAAGTACGTGGATCTATAAATCGAGTGACCTGTGCAATTGTTGACATTTGAGAATGTTAGTGATGAGGAAGAGCACTTTGCTACAGTTTCATTTTCCATTGTTTGAACTACAAAAATCCTGCTTAGCCTCACATGTTTATAAAACATTTGTGAATAACATCTGCTCATGCAGGTTATCCACTTGGCCACCCTTATGGTATTTGGTATTCAATGAGACTTTTTTAATGTGCCACTAATTATTCTCATGCAAATTAGCCATTATAAATCACTACTAATAATTTATTTTACAATGTTATTTCAGTATCACGAAAACAGTCTATTAATCATGTCTAATAAATATAGTTTTATAGTAAGAAAGGCTTTTTCTAATCCAAGACTAGCAGAAATGCCCATAGCTTTCCACATTTTTATAGTCACTTACTCTGTTCTTCCTTTTTGATATTTTATGTGATGCTGCCAAATTTATTTTATCACTATTTTTATTAAATTCTCTATAAAATATTCCTCCTAATATATATTGTGATACAGATAGGTAGATAGATAGATAGATAGATAGATAGTTAAATAGATACAACTTTTCCATACTGTCCTTTAGGATGCAAATATTTTCTCTCTTATAAGACAGACATGTGGGGAAATATTATGAATAAGCAATATGTTATTTAACAAGACCACTAGTTTTTTATTTATTTTATTATGGAAATTCCTTAGTTATATATAACCAACACAGTAAAACTATCTGAAAATTATAAGGACAAGTAAAAATAAGAATTCCAACCTGATACATTCTACCAATTAAAAGAAAATTCCCCGGTGGAATTAAAAAGCTATGGTAATGTTGTTTTCTGCTTGCTGTCAAAAAGGAAATACGAAAAGGGCCTAAAACACCAGTATCTGCTGAGCAGGATACCACACACTTCTCTTCCTATTTGCAGCATCGGTAGCTGGATGTCACTTATTTTACACCATTTACTATGTGGCAGACTCTATTCAAAGCAGTTTCTTTCCAGTTCACAAGTAAAATATTATGTAACATCCACAGGCAGATGGAAATCTTAAATATAGGGAAGTTATTTCCATAAAATTATGAAGTAGATTTATATATCAGAGCAAAGTTACAAATGTACCTCCAACACCACGCACCATCCATACCCCAGGCCAAGCTTGAGTTAGTGACTTATGTCAGTTTTTATTTTTTTATTTTTTCTGTTTAGAGTTACTTACATAAAACACAGACACATATATATACATATATACATGTATATATTTAGTAGTTTTTCTATGATTTGTAGAATATATGCAAATGTTCATTACACCAAAGTATGAATACTTCCATTTTACTATTGTCCACATTTTATCATTTCAAGAATTTCCGTTTAGTCTTCACAGCCCCGTTCTTTGTAACACAGTAGTACTTAACATGTTTCTCTCTTAAATTATTAAGCCCCAACAAATGTTACAGTACTTTCATTCACCTATAAAATATAACCAAACCTGGAGAGAAGGAAATACATATTGCGTATTATCTATGATATTCTGAGTTATTTTATGTCACAATACTTTCAGTATTAAGAATTTCTTCTACTGACTTTTATAAACAACTCACCTAGTGATAAATCACCACCCTTTTCCTTCACATAAAAATAACTTTGTAGGATGTCCCTGTTCTTATTGTGTTTGGAGGTGTGGTCTGTCATGTTGTACCATTTCTCCTGTGGTCTCTGGAATCTCTGCCCTCCCAATTTTAGACCTTCCTTCCAGGAGCCCCACTGATCACCTCAAGGCACGTATAAGTTTTCTATGTACGTACTTTCAAGAACTATGACTGTAGTGTGTCTGGGTGCTTCCTTACTTGAGTTTATTGATCTTGAAGTTCATTGGACTTCCTGAACTTTTACAAATTCACAAATTTTATATTCTGAAAATAGTTTTATAACCACATAGTCCCAAAAAACTTCTCCTGGAACTTTAGGAAATAGAGGCTCTATGTGTCATTTTTATTTTGTCTGATAGACTTCTGCAGATTAAAAAAAAACAGCAAAACATTTTTCTTTCTATTTAGCAAAATGTATGGATCTATCATAAAGTTCACAAGTTCTTTCCTCTGAAATATGTATTTTACAGTTACACCCAACCATTAGGATTTGAATTTGTTCATATTGTGATGCTAAACTGAAAGTAGATATATCATGTGATCCATCTTCCTGAAGAACTCCATGCATATATACCACAGAGACACTTTTCTATCAGAATTTTGCACACTATTCTCAGTAGCTACGTTTTAGAACTAAGGTGGGTGTCCAAGAGCAGAGGAATGGATAAAGGAAAATGTGACATCAATAAACAATGTAAATTTTTCAGCAATGAAGAAGGATGCTGTTTGTAGGAAAATAGTTGCAACTGGAAACAATCATAAGAAATGAATAAAGGCAGCTTCAGAAAGTGGAATAGTTTATGTTTTGTCTCACTTGAAGATTTACACAGATGTGGGTATGTATATATGGTATGAAATAAAAGGGAACTTTCTTGGCAACTGAAGATAATGGAGATGAGAAGGACCAGAAAAAATACAGTAGGAGTTTAGGGGGAATATATTCAGCATATGCTACATACATGTATGAAAATGTTTGGAAACCCTGAATCGTGATAGGCAACCAAATTTTAATTAACATTCTGGAATGTGTAGAATTATATTATGAGAAGCTAGTTTTCTTTTTTAAACATTTCTTGTTGATGTTGTTTTAGAGTCCAATGTGTCTGTACATCTGGAGAGAAATTTGACTATGGAGGAATAGTTCTAAGTCTCTGAGGTAATATCCTGGTGTACATTCTCTATATGCTGGACACAGCCCAAACTGAAAACTTAGGAGAATTTTATGTTAAGGTTCAGTCCTCAAACTTCATGGTACGTTTACTCTTGTTATTTCTGTAGAGAAAGCAAATTAGGATAAGGACCATGCATTACATCCAGATGCTGAACCAGGCTGTGCCCCAGCCCCTTCAGCCCTCATTTCTGTTTTGGGGGAAGCATGACATTGATAGCCTCTTACTCTCACGCTACATATTTAGACATACTCTATCGAGGTGTCAGGGGAGATTGTGTCAAAAGACTGATTAGCATGGTATTTATTAAATTCCTGTCAGGAATGATCTTAAGACAATTTGCCCCTAAGAAACATTAATTTCTACTTATTTTTTTTAAAATTAAAGCTTAGCACATTTTAACACTCTGTAAGCCTACATTGTCCTGAGGCGATAAGTACAGAGTCTGGTATATGGGCCTTAGTGCTGAAGGAGCACACAGATCAAGGATGTGTACAATCATTTAGATGGTCTAAAAATGGCTATTGAGAGAAGAAGGAAGACAGGCTTGGGATTTCTATTATGATAATGGGTTGGTGGCAGAGGAAAGAATTATTTTCCGTATGAAGGGCTCTCTACAGTATAATCTTCTTTTAAGGTTTCAGTGGTTTTTGTTTGTTTGTTTTGAGCTAGTTAATGACTATTTGCTTTAAGCGTATGTTGAACTTGCCATCATTCTTCCTCAGCCTGGGGAATTCTGATATTACAGATTTTAGACAGTCCACGAGGTTTACCATCTTTCTGAAATCACAGAGCTCCAGCACCAAATCTTACCATGTATGGTAAGGAGACCCAAAGAGTCCTCGAACCCTTCAACTGCCAAACACAAGAAAATGAAATTTTAGTAAGAAACAGGAAAAATTTTAGTAAGAAACAGGAAAAAAATCGTTGAGAAAACCATGGTTGAAAAGTTATTTCATAGTATTTGGTTCTTTTCCTTAGTGGTTTATTTTTTCCCCCAATTTTACAGCCTTTATTTTGAGACAAGGCTCTCCACTCTCTTGAAAATAAAAAATAATGTTGTGAGCAATGAATCATCTTTCAGTTGCTTTGAGTTTCTTGCCAGCTTAAGAGGGGATTTTCAGGTTTACTTAGTACAGCCTTTCATCATAAGCTGTTATATGAGCATGTGCAGGCTTAGCCTGAAAAAGGAATCAATGGGTGAATGACAGTTACTACAGTCAGTGCACTAAAGTACATAGGGTTAAGAGGAGTCATTTGCTACTACCAGGAAAAAGCTTTTTCTTTCTTTTTCTTCTTCTTTTGTTTTTTAACTTGGCTAAACCTCGTGTCCTGTGAGTAATATCTTAGTTGGATAAAAAGAAACGCTTTATGCTTGCTGTACAACTACAAAAAAAAAATCATGAATCGTGTTTTAACTGGCACTCTATGCTGTCTTTAAAAAGCATATATTTACATACGTGTTTCTCGAGAAGCTTCAAAGCATTCTTAATGGAAGGAAACAGTTCTCACTTAGCGTTTCCGTGAATGCCTCTTGTTAGACATTTGGAAAGAGTGAGTGGCATTGCCTGTTGAGGTTCAGCCCCTGCATGTGTCTATAGGTATATACAGAGAAGTAAAGGGAGAGAAAACGTTAAGGGTTATATATAGAAAGACGTATGTGTATGTTTTATGAAAAAATTTTATCACAAAGGAAGTCAGAGCATGGACTGATGCGTAGGCTTTGCAGTGGGAATGAATTTAGAAAACTAATTCATTCTGAGAAAACACTAGGGATACGTTACTCATTTATTTAAGATTGTGACATCAAAAATGAAAAGTATAGACAAAAGAGGATTTTGGGGGGTGTTCATGTGTTTCCATCTAAAATCTCATTTTATATTGTAATGTAGCCTGTAAAACAGAAAGAAGGCATTTTGGTTAGACAAGAAATGAGTAACTTTTACACACTTATTAGAGCTGGAATATTGATTTGCATTAGAGACACTTTAAGTTCTTAGAAAATTTATTGAAATCATTTCTTATCTTTGAAGAAATTAAAAAAATGGTGTATCTCATTTTTCTGTTTTTTTCTTTTTAATTAAATTTTTTTCATAAAATAAATTCTGACCATGGTTTACTCTCACCCCAACTCCTCCCAGACCCTCCCAAACTCCTCACCCACTGAATTTCAGGGACTGCCTTTCTTTCTCTGTCTCTTTGTAGTAAACGAACAAACAAATCATAATTTTATATATATATATATGTGTGTGTGTGTGTGTGTGTGTGTGTGTGTGTGTGTGTGTGTGTATAATTTTTCTAAATGCAATGCATAGATTACCAATAACTTCTATTTGCTTATTTTCATTTATGTTGATGTAGTTTTCAAGACATCCAAAAATGAAACGAAAAACAAATAAGAAAGGTCAGAGTTCTACAGATGTGTAGTGGCATGAGGTCTTCATTCTTCTACACTACCCAACTTTCATCTCATGGACATAATTATAGTGAGCCTAAACTTTCATGAGAACATAGAAAAGTATAAAAATATGTTTTGGTTCAGCCCATGTAGCTCCAATGAAAATGTGATTGTTCTGTCTCCTTAATGACAGCTCCTTTATTCTAAGAGTCATATGATGCCTATAAATCAGAGAAGATAGATTGAGCATGACAGTCAGTCTTTACATGATTTTCTCTTCCCTACTTGACTATCCATAACCACTTACAATACTAACACATTACTAGACTGAGTAGGAAAAATAGTCATAATACATTTGGTCTTTGAAAGTGTTTGAATGGATTGATTAAGGTAAACAATAAAGACATTGACTAAAACAAATAAAATTACTATATTTTGAAAAAGAAACCTTTTTTTCCTGGATTGCAACTTTAAAGATAGATGAATTAAAAATTAGGAGAAATATTTTTGAGTAAAATAAGGTCGATTTAAAATTAAGAGATAAATTTTAGAAACAATTCTTTATGCAAAAAAATTTCATTATAAATGCTTGTTTGTACAATATGGTTCTAATTTTCTTTGTGTAAACAGGCTTATGGGTTTTCATGTACCAGGACACATTGGATATTTTCCTCTTAAATTTTAAGACAATAGCTCAGTGTCTGGAGGGATTGTTCAGTGGTTGAAGCGCTTGCTGTTCAAGTCTGTGGACCTAAGTTTGTATTCCCATACTCATGGAGATACTGGTCATGGGGTGCATGTCTGTACTATCAATGCCTGGAGTAGACGGCAGAGCTATGAGGACCCTGGGATTGACCCAACAATCTAGACTCTAAGCTCTAAGGTCACTGAGGAACTGTCTCAGGATATAAGGTGCAGAAACAATCCAGAAAACAGCCTGATTCCTGGTTCATTGTCAACCTCTCATAAAGGACATTTTCAAGGATATGTTGCCACTAACAAATACACAAAGCCACACACACATACACACACACACACATTGTACCAATTCAGATAAATTGGTAACTCATTAACCGAATTTTCATACTTTGTGTTGTTTTATATATATTATACTTAATAGTATAATGCAATTATTTTTATGATATTTATTTTTTACTATTATGGAGTCCTTGTTTAAAGCCAAACCATTATTTGTGTTTTATTTAATAAATGTGCTTATTTACTAAAATATATCAAAAATCAAATTTATTAAAATTGTGCCACATAGTTATAGTGTCATGAAACTCACTAAGATTGATATAAAGAATTTGAGTCTACCATGAAGCTCTCTCTGCCTTGCTATGTATTATATTTTTCTTTGTAGAAAGCAATGAATTTAAACATACACCCTGCACACTAGTTAAGATATGTTGCTTCAATGTTTTAAAATGCGTTCAGAAACAGCCTATTTCATAGTTTCCTTGACTTATGGAATTAAGTGTTTGATCTCTGTGAGGGTTGAATCATGGGTGAGGCATATCAAATCGCATGCAACTTTAAAGACTTTGAAGCAAGCTCCCCAGATTCTTCAAACACTCAAACTGTTTCAAGAGCAAATCCTCTCATCTATTCAATGCTTCCTTATCATGCATTTATTCAACCTGCGCTGGTAAAGAATCCACTGGTCAAAGTGCTCTGCCTGAGGACCAAGGGGAGAAAAGGATGAAAAATGCAAAGGACGCCCTCCTACAGACAGCAATCTAGGTGAGATGATAGAAAAAATGTACAAAAGTAGCGGTAAGATTGATTGTGATGTGTGGTACAGGGAAGCCGAAGTGGTCAGAGAATTCAGAAACATGAACGGCCACCCCTAACTTGCACATTCGTGTTGGGAGCTGCTCTCAGACCAGTCTTCATTTTGTGGAGTATTGATCAGCTGTGACAGGAAGGCACGTAGTCCCAGACTGAGGCAGTCTGAACACAGGCAGCAGCTGTACCTCAGCTCCATCTTTTTCTTCCACTTTTATACAAATATTACTATGCCAAAAAACCTCATTCCATTCCTACATCCACATGGCTTAATCTTTCCCATCTATTTACATATTTTTACTAATGCTAAATTCATTTTTCTGTACCTCAGATAACGTTACTATTCATAAAAAGTGACAATTAATGAAGAAAAAAAGTCCACAGATTTGAAAGAGAGCAAAGAGCAGTATATGCTGAGGTTTGGGAGGAGGAAGAGGAAGGGGGAAATGATGTAATATATTATAGTCTCCAAAGACAACATTAATAACAAAAAAGTTTCTTCCAAATGTCTAGCTTTGATGTTTACTATAAAATTAAGCTTATCTGTGAAAATGCTTTGTAATCACAAGGCTTGAATTTACTTTAATACATCTGAACTCAAATTATGTATTTTAAAATTCTATACTTCAATGTTTGAGATGTTAGTGATACTTACGAGCTCTAGAATATAGAAAACATTTTTGTGAAAGAGTAAAAAAGTCAAACAGTTACTAATTTTCTTCTACTTATGTTTCCCCTCTGAAATTTTGTGTTTAGGTATATACCCCTACTATAATAAGGCACACACAGGAGAATCTAACTTTTGTTCTCACCTAAATTTCATTGAACATGTGTTTTCTAGATGCTGAGGGAATCAGATAAGTAAGACACTGTCCTGTCTTTCCAGATGTGTGCCATCGGTGACTTTGGGATAATGGCACAGCCTTTTTTCACTTACGTGCAAAATATGAAGAAGTTTGCCTCCTAATACTGGAGAGTAAAATAGTAAGAGTGAAAGGACCAAGAAAAGAGGAAAGAGGAGGGATGGGGAGGACTAATCAATGTATATTAAATGAGTGTGAATCTCCATGCAGCCCAGCCTGGTTTCATAGGTAACACGAGTGTGAACTATCCATGCATCCCAGCCCACTACCATAGGTAACGTGAGTACACACGGAACCTCAGAGGTAAATGTCTCTCATGCCTGTCATAAAGACCAAACATTTCTTTGCTACTTATTGGATAATTTCCTGCCAGCAGTGCTCCTTCAGATCTATTTGAGATCGTTACTAATAATAAATATTGCAAAGGAGTCACAACTCACTTAATTTTTTGTCCATCATTTTCAATATCCTAGCACAGTGTTCAAAGTCATTCAGGATTTTTACAGTGAAACATGAAACATTATTCACAAATTCTTCTTGGCAAATTATGCCTTAATTCAGAGTACCTTAGGAAATTTAAGAAAAACATTTTTCTCAACATGAAATATAACTATTTATAAGTGCATAATGGTGTGATGGGACATTTGCTTTTTTATTCTCATTATTTAACTTATGCATTATATTTTATTCATTCACGATGGTTAAAGATGTTCAGGAAATTGTTGCCTGGCATGTTGGCACATTCCTGCACTCTTGCTATTTGCATAACAACGCAAGACTGGACTACATAGGAAAACTCTCTCAGAGAGATGGAGAGGGAGGTCGCCTGGGCTATTTCAGAAAGCCACTTCTTGGAAAAATTAAATTTGAAGCCAGTTACAGGCATTAGAAGTTATTGTTCATCAATTCAACAGCTAAATGATTCTACAATTTGAAGATTTATTCCTATTCTTATTTTTTAAGATAGCATAAATAGTCATGTCCTTTGTTACATTGTGTGTGTGTTGCTATTATTCAGCAATTCCTGAATTTCTGAATTGTCCTCTTCCATCACACTCCCACATATATCGTCCCAACTTCTGCTTCAGAGTCAACCTTTCTTTCCTACCTCTACCCTCTCTTAAGGTCACACCTCCTTTTTTTTTCTTTTGAAATTATAATTACACTTCTCCTTTCCTTACCATTATCCAAATGCTCCCAGAGGTCTCTCCTTACTCTGCCCACCTTCCCTTCAAATTCATAGACTCCTTTTTCATTCATATATGCATATGTTTATACAAATATATTTCTAAATGTAACATCTTCAGTCCATATAACATTACTTGCATATGTGTTTTTACAGCTGACCGATTTGTACTGGCCAAACAGCTGATTTGTTTTTCCCCAGAGAAGACCACCTCTCCAGCCTTCAGCTCACCTCAGTTGCCTATAGCTCTTCGTATATGGTTACAGCCTTGTGGGCTTTTCCCCATCCTGTTTTTTCTGTCCATCAGTGTCATCTGTGTTTAGGTCATATTTAGTTAGTCATGTTGTTGAGGCACCTGAGCTGGAACTAAACTCAACTCCAACTGAGGACTAGATTTCATGGTACCAGAAAAGCATCAATCACACAAGTTTCCGAAAGAGGGAGACAACTAACAGTCCAACCCAGATATGCTGCTTATGAACCACATCAATGACCAACATGTAAGGTAATCCGAACGGTGCAGTAGAAGCGCGCGCACGCACACACACACACACACACACACACACACACACACACACACACACACGATGGCAGTAACCAACAGCTCTCTAATTGACTTAAGACCTGCTCAACAAGAGTGAAATTATACCTAGTACTGGAAACCTACCTAACTACTCAGTGAAGTGGTTATTGGAGGAGAATCTAGAAACTCCGATTTACTAAATCAGCATAATTTATAAGTTTATAAATATCTGTCCTTGTATTCATAGATAAGGGCGGTCTTCACCTCTCATCAAAGAAACTTCTCTTTGCAATGGAGAGTACTGGAGAAAACTACAACAAAGCCAAGTGCAGAGTTGTGGAGCTTAGTCCTATTGGATGCATTTAAAGAGCCTTCCTGTACCCAAGGCTCAGGGAATATTTTGCAAAAGTGTTGTAAGTCTATAAGAACCAGAGGATCAAGAAGTTTGCTGTGAGATTTTTTTTCTGCTGGTGACATCAGAAACTATACCCACAAAGTCAGATGCTCCTGTTACTAGATTCGTGATTGCCCCCACCCACACATGCTGACTCTATAAGTATTAACATTTTTAAATCAATGATAAAATATTTCATGATTATATTTTAAAATTTTGTATATAATTGGCTCTTAAACACAAATTCATATTTTCATCTAAAGAAAATGTTTTCATAGCAGCTTTCTGGGCATTCCATCATTGCTTAGGAAAAAAAATCACAAAGACAAATAGGGTTTGTTTTAAAACAAGAATTATATACTGGTCTGGAGAGATGGCTCAGCGGTTAAGAGCACTGGCTGCTCTTCCAGAGGTCCTGAGTTCAATTCCCAGCAACCACATGGTGGCTCACAACCATCTGTAATGAGATCTGGTGCCCTCTTCTGGCCTGCATGAAGACAGGTCACTCATATACATAAAGTAAATAAATATTTAAAAAAAAAAAGAATTATATACTGCATATGAATGTGATATATGTAGCTACTAAATTATTTGCATTTGAGGAATATGTAGCCATTTGATATACACAGACCCTTTTAGACCAGAGTGTTCAGAGCAGTGATGCTAAACTTCTGGATTTTGTTAATGTTAAAAACTTTTTCAAGTAGTGAATAAAAAAGTAATAAATGCTGATGGATAACTAGCACTCATGAGCCAACTGGAGGGAGCTATATAGTGGGAGTGGTTTGGGAGGAGTTGGGGAATGGATTGGGGAGTAGATTTTATTTAAACAAATTGAATATATGTGTAAAGTTCTCAAAGAATAAATAAAAACATATTAAAAACAAGAAATTAGTAACAAATAATAGTTGGCTAATGGATCACCCTATCAAATAGCTGAAATTTTACAATTATAGATAAAACCACAAACTCGTATATGAAAATAAAAATTTCTGTAAATTATATAAATAGAAACCAATGATTTCATAAAAATTTAAATATACATATACTGTTTTTCTCAGAAATTGTGTTCCTCAGAATCTGTCTTAAAATATGCTTGTAGATGTAACCGACCGCCTTATTAAATAAGAAACACAGAGCCAATGTAAAGGTGAAAGCCCAAGAGGTCAGAGCTAGGAGCCTTACTAGCTTTCCGCCAGCTAGCTTCTCCCGCCAAGAGAGCTCTCCGAAAAAAGGAGTTTCTTCCTGTGCGGTTGTCTTATAAAGAGTTCTGGTTCTTCCTTCTCATTGGTTGTGAACCCAACTACATGGCTGTCTCGTCACGGCCTCTCTGTACAGACCTCCCAAGTTTTCTATGGTTGGTATTGAGATTAAGGGCGTGTGTCTCCAATGCTGGCTGTATCCTTGAACACACAGAGATCTACCTAGTTCTGCTTACCAAGTGCTGGGATTAAAGGCGTGCACCATCACCGCCCTGGCTTTCGCTATGGCTTGCTAATAGCTCTGACCCCTAGGCAACTTTATTTATTAACATACAAATAAGATCACATTTCAGCACAAATAAAATACCACTATATCTCCCCTCTTCTAATTTAATAAAAAGAAAAAAAAAGGAAAGTTGTAACTAATATAAGAAAAACTATATACAAAAGTACAATAACTATATACAATATATACAAGTGATGAAAACCTAAACAATGTCTAGTCCATTTGTATTTGACAAATTCAGAGAAAATAATTCCATTACTTATCCTATTTTGATAAGTCCAAAATGTACCTAATTCCTTTCTATCCTAATTTTCAACTATAACTAATCTTCATCTATAACTAATTAAACTTTGACTATAACTAACTAATCTTCAACTCCCTCAGAGACCCAAGAAGGAAATAATATTACCTAACAAAAATAAAAACAGGAAGTGCATGTAAGCAGCTTCAAAAAAATTGTGAGTTGACAGAAACAGCCAGCCACCTGGACAGTCACCTGAGGTTTCTCCGCAGTGTTGGGGCATCATCTTCAGCCTATAGGCTTAACGTATCTGACAGACTCATTTGTGAAGTAGGATGTACACAAGGCCAACAGTACAACCTCACCTTGGGTGAGAGCAGTCCATGTACCAGAAATACCTGAATTCCACTAGTGTCATGTCCTGATTCAGGATTTTAAATTCTGGAAATTGTTGATGGTTTTTTAATCCAGCTGTCCATTCTTCTTGACCGTGTATGTGTGGCTTCATCTCAGCATCCCGTTCTTCTCCACATCCCTCTATTAAATGCCAGTCTGCTATTGAGAGGCGTGAGCTTAGTTACTCTTCAAGAATAACTGTTTCAGCTGCTGTTCCATTGCACATCAGAAGCCATCGGCCCACTGCCTGTTCAGCTGCCTTCGAAGGAAAGGGCACTGTACCTTTTCCGGATTGCAAAGGCCACTTCAGGGATGGTGCCATATTGTCCTGGCCTCAGGAGATGCCTTTTGATAAAGCCATAACCACACTT